>OOFE01044904.1:0-13043 GCA_900323365.1 Monocentris japonica | reverse complement strand
CAACCAACCCCTACCTATTGTCCTTTGAAACCCAATTTTCAAGATACGATTTAATGGCACAGCAAAAACACGTTCTTGAAACAGCTTTGGAAACTGTTTTGAACTTAGATCAGAAAGCTGTTCATGCCCTGACGACTACGGACATCGTGTTGGTACACGCCGTATTATCAGCATCTGTTTCAGCTCATCTGTTGAATGGAATGTTTTCTTTTTGTGAAAGACAGGGCGAACAACACAGCACAGTGAAGGAAGAGACGACCAGCTTACGAAAATAAAGAAGTCACTGTCGGATTTCTCAACAGTCTCTTAATTGTCTTCAATGTCACTTTCCACCAGCATGTACCCTGTAGTTCCTGGGAATGGACGCTTCATCACAGAAAACGCAGTGGTTGTGGACGACTACTGGTTCCCAAAGAAGGTAGGCACTGCCGGACCAGAACCAGCATCCTCCAACACGCAATGCTGCCTTCAGGGACCCTTCTGACCGACGTTCAATGCCATTATATTACCCAGAAGTCCTGTTAAATAATCAGACATCAATCAAAAAACATTTTGTTTGTTAATGTAATAAATAAACTTCTTAACTGACGTAACGGAATATAAAAAATAAAAATTAAGATTATTAACTGTAAGTAACTTAAAATAAAAACTCTTCACATTGTGAGGCCAGTGCTCATCACTACCCTTTAAGTACTGATTTGAAGGTGCTGCTCGGCCTTGGCCACAATGTCCTCCAGGTCCAAAGACCTTCGGACATTGCACTCCTGGAAGTCTCTCGTGGGACAGGGTGCACCTGAGGTAGTCTTTTATTGGTTGGAGATAAGAAAGTGGTTTAGTCTGTGATCCTAATTTTAGCAGCATATTAAGAAAGTAAAGTTCTTTCATATCAGATAGGACATGAATTCCCAAAATGAATCAATATACCTTCCTTTTTATTTCAATTTTTCAATTTTATTTCAAGGTTGCAGTGCCTCCGTTGCGCTGTGACTGATTCAGTTGGAAGAACTGAAGACTAGTTGTTGATGCTGACATTTCTCCCCCACTTTCTCTCTCTCTCTCTCTCTGCCCCCCCCCACTATCTCTCTCCCCCATCCCTCCCAGACCCAGTTCCATCTGTGTCACTATGCAGCCTGTCATGATGAGGCGGAGTTTACCGATGCAGAGCTCTTCGTCCCGGAGCGATGGCTCCGCAAGGGGCCAACCAGCAGGTTCAAGCACCACCCATACAGCTTCATACCATTTGGCGTCGGGGTACGAGGCTGCGTGGGAAAGAGGGTGGCAGAGATGGAGATGTACTTCGCCCTCTCCAGGGTGAGGGTGTTTTCACATCTAGTTACATGAACCAAGCTCGGTTCTCTTTAAGTGGATCAACAAGTGAACCAACTGTCAATCACAAAAGTCACATTTTGCCCACAGAAAAGTGGCAGTGTCTGACTGTCCCGTAACTAGAAGGTCTCGAGGTTCAATCCCAGCATGTCCTTGAGCAAGATACGAACCCTTCAATATAAGCCACCCTTGTTAGTTTCTTAACAATCTGCTATCTATCGCTGACTGACTCGTGCCTCGGCCTCCTCCTGCAGCTGATGCAGCACTACGAGGTCCAGCCTGAAGACGGGGCCCCCGTCGTGGAGCCCAAGACCCGAACCCTGCTCATCCCCGCCAAGCCCATCAACCTGCGCTTTGTACCGAGGGCCTGACGAGGGCGCCACTGAGGTAGGGAAAGCACGGGTATGACCAGTTCTCCATTTCAAATTTTCATATTTTTGCTGCAGAAATTCCCAGCTGGTAGGTTGTAATTCCAACCTCTTGTGTGTTCCAGTGGTCCAGTTCGGGGGAAAAAAACAGGGAAGAAACATGGACGCCTGCAAGATGTTCTTTGCCCAGCGTAAAAATCCTTTTGCCATGCAACAGCTGAAATGATATCTGACAACCTTAGATAGCTAGTTAGCAGTGAACACGTGCAACTGCAGGTGCAACTTCAAATGTATGTGTTTTCCACACAGGTGAATTGAGAGATTTAAGGTCATGCAATGCTGGAAATGTAGTGTAAAAATGTAGTGTTTACAGTGTATGCCGCCATGTTGACCTCAGGGTTGAGAAATCTTTCTTACTTGGGAGTTCAACTTCAAGTGCCGTTCCATTGCATGTTTCCCAATAGGACGTTGGAATTTACGACTTTTCGACATTCCTGGAAGGCAGCATTTTCCCAGACCTTAAATTCCACACACATTGGCTACCATTCAAGACACAATATTATGAAATACCCCCCCCCCCCACACACACACACACACCTTCTTATGAGTATACTACATGAGGTGTATTGTCTTCCCTCCAATGGAAGTTAGATCTGTTAGATCTGCCTTTAACTAAAACTAAGAGACAGGATCATATCTCCCCTGTTGCCTTTCTGTTTTAGAATTGATTTTTTTGGGGCTTTTTGCCTTTTATTTGTCAGGCAACAGTAGAGAGAGACAGGAAAGATCGGGTGAGAGAGGAGGGATGTTATGCAACATAGATCCCAGACCAGATTCGAACCCAGGAGATCGCGGTTATGTGGTATGTGCCTTTCACTGAGCCACCGGGACGCCCTTTAGAATTGATTTGAAGGTTTTACTGATTGTTTTTAAGGCCTGGCCCCCAGTTTTCTCTCTGCTCTTTTGATCCCTTATGAGCCTGCAGGCAGCTTGAGATCCTCAGTAAGACCTTGTGACTGCTCCTGTCCAGAATAAAGACTAAAGGTAACCAGGCTAAATTCAATTCAACTTTATTGTCATGTTACAGTGCAGCAGGATAAAATATAAATGCAATACAGATATGGAGATATATAAAACACGCACAAATATACAGTACTGTGAAAAACTCTTAGGCACATGTAAAGACATTCTGTAAAGCGAAGATGCTTTAAAAAACAACAACAATGAAATGAAAAGTTTTGAAATCTCAAAAAATGTACAATAAAGAGCAGTAATGTAAAACACTGATGTAGAAAATAAACATCTAAGACTGTATGAGAATGACTGTGTGTCTGTATGTTGCGGGAGCGTGTGTAAGACATGTACAGTAGGTAGAAGTCAGGTCAGGTAGGTAACAAGGCTAAAGGTATCCAGTTTTTCGGGTTTGAATTGTCTTGCCTGGGGAGTTCAGTCTGGCAGTTTCATCTTTTAAATCACTTAGCTTACTTTTATCGTGATGTCTGACTTTTACTTATTGTATCCTTGTTGCCTTGTCTGATACTGTTTTGTACTTATATTTTGTCTTATTTGTCCTGTTGATCTTTGTCATTGTTTATTTTTCCTGGTTTAAACTGGTTGGGTCACTGATAAACAGTGTTCATGCATGTGTCCTCTTGGTGTGTACTGCCCCCTACTGGCAACATCACAAAGAACAATAGCCAGAATGGAAAAAATAGGACTTCCGGTTTTAGGCTTCAGAATAAAACCCTCCTTGAAAATGTTATGTGTTTTGAGGAACAACTGCCAACGTGAATATAAGTACAGGAGGAATCCGTACTTATTGGCCCAATAAGTACGGATAAGCCTTAGTGGCCCAATGCTCCGTATAAATGGGAGCTCCAGTTCATGGTGTCAAGTCGTACAAAACGCGCGACAAATTATACGCAGTTATTTTGAAGGTTAAATTCCGTAACTTCCTGTCGTAGTACGGCTATCTTTGGCTACCTTGACGCAGGTCACCCAGCGCTGCGTCTGCGCGTCCTGCGGCTGACAGACACTGCAAAAAATGACGAGCTGGCATCACTTTTATCTTGCATTCAGCCGTATTGAGCAACTAATACCAAGACCCTAACATGGTCTTAACAAATATCTAAGATCTGAACTCTTAATTGTTTTCTAAAATATAGTTTTTAGAGGGGGACAGCAATTTGGAGCCATTTCAGTATACTTTTGCTGCTTTCATTTCAAAGTCAAGGTTGTAATAAAAACCTCTTTGCTTCCCAGTGGTCTATTTTATAAAAAAAAAAAAAAACATCTAAATGAAGGAATGTAATGTAAAAAAAATGCAGTTTCAGTCTGGTTTTAGTCACATCCCTAATATAACTTTGACCAGGAAGTGAGGCTGCATCCCTGAAAACATACCTTTTGAGTTCCATGACTTTTGCAGGTCTTTCCATGACGGATCCATGAAAACCACCTGAAACCTGAAAGCTTGATAAAGCGGTGGAGACAAGCTAAAGTTTCCTGCCGGGCGTGTTATTTTTTGCAGTGTAGGCCGCCCTCTTCCCGACGCACCGTATGCTGTGGGCAGGACATTCACCCACAGCCTGTACAGAGGGAGGATTTAACATGTAGGCATTTGGACATTTGGACCCCGCGTACAACCACACACGTCGCGCGTCTAGCATGCATCCCGGGTCATTTTATCCTGGTGTTTGGCGGAGGAGCGGTCTGGTCGGGAACCCAACGCCCTGCAGGCTGTAAGCGCGGAAACAGCAGACCCCTCTACCGACGGGGAATTAAACCCAGCGGGACTGAAACCGTGGGAAATGGTCGGTGTTTCGGGGTCGGGAGATGTTCTTTCCCGTCTGACCCGCCGGGGATGAAGCGGATGAAGCGCGTCGACGTCCCGCAGAGCGTTTGCGCCGGTGAGTAGCGCACCGCGCGTCTCTTTTGTTTCTGCAACCATCAGGACGGCGCACGTCCCATCCTGACATCAAAGTCTCTCGTCCCAGTCTCACATCCCATCCTCACACTCCATCCTCTCATTCCACCATCACATCCACGTCTCACGTCCCACCATGGCCTCACACCCCTGCACCCCTCTGCCTCCACCCTGCCACTATGAAACCACTCATTCACATTTAATCCGTGAGCGTTTCCTGTCCCGGTCGGCCGGAACTAGGGCGTTTTAACCGATACTTGTTTAATTAGAGTCAGCGGGCATTGTGGGATGGATGCTGAGGTCGAAGATGTCTGACCTGAATGGCCGCATCACAGTCCATCATCCTGTTATAGTCAATTGCTTCCCTTTATAGCAGTGATGGATGGATGGGTATAGTTTAATGGTGTTAAGGGCTTCTTTCTAGACCGACAATCAACAATCATACAGGAGAAATCCATCAGAGGAGAGGAGAGAGACCAATTTCTCCACCGACAGTAGGAGAAGGACCAGAATGCAATGCAGTAGCCAGGATAGACCAGAATGCAATGCGTGTCTCTCTTGCTCTTACTATTGGTATCAGTTTCTCCACCTACATGTAAAAACCCACAGCTGAATACAACAAGTTCATGCCCGCTCTCCGGGGGTTGTTGAAAGGCATTCTGGGAAATGTAGTAAATCACTATCTGAAGTAGAAGTAGATGAGGCAGGTTGAGGGAAAGTGGGTCTACAGCAAAAAAGACCTCAACACAAAATAACTCCTGTAATGCCTTGAACATCAGAGTGATATCGAACAGTGGGAGAGGATCTGATGGTGGGTTTCTCCTTTAAAAAGCCACAGAGATCTTGAGCTGCTACTTGTCAAAAAACCCCAACAGGCCCGAGTCCTTGCTGAACTGACGCTCCACTGTCTTTGTGTATGTATTTGGGGTCAGGCCGACATCCCGTCTGCCCATTCAGCCGAGCTTTCCAGCCCGCCGGGGGAAATAATATGCCACAGCCTGTTGGTACAGCACGTCGCTTTGTGTCTGCTAGTGGGTCAACAGAGACAAGACGGCATCTCGAGGCTTGCTGACAGCAGCCTGGCGCCTGCATGGTGCCGCTCACATCCACTCTCACCCACCGCCACCGCCCGTCCTATCTCTCCCCGAGTCTCATGTGGGAAATTTTCCGACTGCTGTAGCCTTCATTTCATCTGATAAGCAGACCGGCTTGCTATGCAGGTTTAGAAAAGATGGAAGTGTGGAAACGGCAATTTGATCATTTCCTGGGGCAGATTCGCAAAACCTTCACAGGAAAAAAAAAAAAAGTCTATTTTTTCATAACTTTAGTCTTTAGAAAAAAGTAAAACGTTGCTATTCATCGAAATAGTTTCTGCTTCCTAAGAAACACATTAAGAATAAATGGGATTCTTGAAAGCAACAATCTCATATTTTTTTTCTTAACATAAAGATAATCTACCACTTGTCTTAAAATTGTAGCAGTGAAAAGGTAAGAAAATAAGACGGTTACACTTAATAGACCTTTAGCCAAAAGGAAGTAACCAGTGTCTGAACCTTTTCCTATACTTACTGCCACCGTAAAGACTTGCTCCAAATAGTTTTCTAGATGGAAGCACCAGCAAGCTTGGGAGGAAAATCCCCCTTCTATGCTTGTTCACATCATGGTTGCTAGGTCGGCCCGTGGTTGCTAGGTCGGCCCTAAGGAAGAAGAAGAAGTTCATAATAGGTGAGACTAATCTTAAGAACATCCTACAACATCTCAGGTAACCTCTATCTGTCTCAAGAGCACTTTTGTGGATCCGGCCCCTGGTCCTGAAATATTTGGGAATTTCACACGGTGCGGAAATGTGGAAAAAAATAGATTTGCTCAGTTTTAATTGCCCAAGAGCCGCTGTCATTTCACAAATCATGGTCTTTGTTGACAGCCACTCATCAACATCGACCAAAATCAGCGTTTCTCCTACGTAGAATAACGTACCTCAATATCAGACCCCAAAATAATAAAACACCATATTGACTGGCTGTGTTGCATTTGTGCACCGTAAATGGCGGCATCGGATCTACAGACACACCACAACTATCTGGCTCAGCTGGTTCTCTCTTTCTAGCCTGGTTGTTTTTATTTTTAGACATTGTTTGCACACAGCCAATTCTCCTGGACCTCCATGACGGCGCCAGACGTGGTTGCAGATTGGCTATTCATTCTCAATGGAGCGGCTCCAGACTTTGGACTGAAGACATCACAGATTGTCTTCATCATCTCGTGGCTTTGGGGGAGAGAGTTGTTTGTGTTCATGTCCATTTGACTGCCTTAGGCTATAGGAATAACTCATATGAACTCCTCAAGTGAGTGGCGGTGACTTTGTAAACCCCACTCCTGCAGTCTTTGCGTTCGGGGGTCTCCTGGCTCTCCGACTGGTTGTCAGCTGAAGCTTCATTATTTACGGCTGAAGCAATGAAGCCGAAAGTAATTGTGTTGATGGGAGTTCATGATAGCAGCTCCTCACGTTGGAAACCCTATGAGCACCATTGATCTTCCCACTGTGTGATCACATGGGCCGCATTGTTATTGGAGTTGGCACGTCGAGGCAAGTGGAGCTCATGGGTTATTACAGCACGTGCTGGCCGCCTAGTGTGTGTGTGTGTGTGTGTGTGTGTGTGTGTGTGTGTGTGTGTGTGTGTGTGTGTGTGTGTGTGTACTTACTGTATTTATTGTTTGTTTCCTGACAGTTTGACAGAACAAAAGAAATAATTCATACATGGTAACTGATTGTTGGTGACATTGTGACGTTTCAGTTACTCATGTCGTAACTTTAGTTTTTTTTTGACTTGATGGAATACATTGTTCTTTTTGTGAGCAGATTCTGTTTCTCTTCCTGTGACCTTGCTGTCCTACGGCATTTGTTCTCAAGCTTTTTTTTTTTTGGGCCCGTGACCCTGTGAGGTGAAATGTGACCCCTAACCATGTTTTTGTTTCATTTTTAGGCTTGAACAGATGAAGGCTAGAGGCCGACTGTTATGTATCTCTCTAGGATTTTAGATGTGGTAATGTACCACTGTAGAATCACTGTCATAGGGCGGAGCGATAGCAGAAATCACTGGTATTTCCCTTTTGGTGTAAAGCACCACAGACCAGCGGGGTTGGTACAGGATCTAAAGGATTTCTGGGTATTAAAGTCCCAAGTTTTTCAAACAATTTTCCTCCCGCTGTCATTTAGAGCCGCCAGCATGTGAAGCCGCCCAGTGCAGCTTTAACCGTGTGTTTAGTTTCCTCTCCATGGGAGGAAAATATCATTGATATTCCTCAGCGCCTCCCTCAGGGTAGCGGCGGGGCTGGGGGGGGTGCTTCGTCGATTCAGAGGGCTTACTGAGCCGGCTTAAGACGGTGTGAAAAAGAGAAGCCTTTGTTGCATGGGGGTGGCGGTTGCGTAAGAGTGACTGATCTGCTGAGAGGAGACAAACGACGGTATTTACCACTCCGAGGACGTGGAACATGCCGCCACAAGCCAGATACCTGGAATGAACCTCCCCAGAAGAAGGCTGGCAGGACGAGATGAGGGGAGGGATGGTGATATCCGTAGGGCAGATGGGAAGATTGGCAGCGTGAAAGTAGAATTTGTCACGGAACATGTAACATGTAACATGGAAAATGTATTTTGGAATTGTTGCTCAGTGAACATCAGGCTAAGGGGTTCATAGAGTTTCAGATTGATGTTTCCAGATTCATGTTAACTGGTTGGAAATTTTGACACCAATTGCCATCACTCACCAGAGAATATTGCTGAAGAATGTAGCTATCCTAGGACATTGAGTCATTTTAGATGGTCTAGTCTTCTCCATCTTTTTTTTTTTGTCTCCCAAGAGGATATAAAGCATTTGTGAGTGAGACTGTAGACGATAACCATACTAGTCACGGTTTACCGAAAGGAGAATCATAGAGAAATTCAGTCAGAAATAAGAAACTGGAGGTGACGCTGGGAGGAAGTATGCCTGACACATCGGGTTGTACAACACTGACGAAATCCTTTTTTGGCCCTTTCCTTTGCTCAGCTTGCACAATTAGGGGTGTGAACTGTGATTCACGTGGCCGCGGCTTTCTCTACATAACTTTACAGTTAAAAAATGCTCCGAAACATTCTGCAGCGGGGCGGAAATGAGATGCTACTGCTGACAGTATCCTGTTAGTCTGCCTGAAACACCTTTTCCTCTGAGAAAAAAGGGGTCTATTTTTCCAATGATTGTGCAGTCCTAGAGGTGATGCAGGAAGAAGGTGTGTGTGTGTGTGCGTGTGTGTGTGTGTGCCTGCAGGATTGTAACAGGCCTACCATTCATTCATCCAGACATGGACTGACTGCCCTTGCCTCTGGCCACACAATGTTCAGCCGAGTCCCATTATCTTTGTGTCTGCGCCACACAGACCAGATGCACCGAAACAAGGATTAGCTGCTCCGACGTACCAGAGAGGTGATCAACACAAGGATGATCAAACGCCGTCGGAGCTTTTCTCCGCGATCCCCCGTGAAGTCGACTAAACGAGTCGGTGTCCGAATGAGGAGATGAGAACAAAAGCAGCGTCACCAGCTTGCTTCCCAACCCCAGCACCTCCGGGATGTTGGCGGGGGGGGTTAACCGATGTCAACCAGTTTAGGTGGACAGGGATCCAGTTCAAGACCCAGTGGACTGTTTGAGGCTCTTTGACCATGACTGTCCACTGTCAAGAACCAGACTGAGGCTGGTATGAGATATATGAAATGCATTGCACACCATTTTGTGGATGCTTTTATCCACTGAGCCTCACAGAGATTGGAACCCATAACCCTGGCAGTGTTGGTGCCTTGCTCTACCCATTGAACTACTGTATGAGCTCTTCTCCTACCCAATGAATGAAACCATCGCAGCCAAGGAGTCAGGCAGTGGAGGCTCTTAAATGGTGAATGATGGCATTGTGGGAATCCACCCACTCTCGAGCCGAGGGGAGGGAAAGAGACAAGCGCCTCTGAATGCTGAAGAGATGACTGGTTTTATATATCTGGGTTCGTGCAGGTTCACTTGCTTTCTCTTGCCAGGCCATTCAAACAGACACGTTACTCGGACGTGAAGACAAACATGGCTGTTTTTTTACATGCCTGAACAAGGTGTGAATAAGAGTGATCATCTGTGTTCGCTGTGTTGATGGACCGGCGACCTGTGCAGGTTATTTCCTCGCCTTCTGCCCTATGTATGCTGCGATAGGCTGCGATAGGCTCCACCCCCCCCCCATCCCATGACCCTGTCTCCACTAGAGGCTGAAGTAGTTTGTCCAGAGGCGACCTCCAAGCGTTTGGCTGCCCTCTCAGCAGTCTGCTGGGGGGAAACAAAGGACAATTTTGACGACCGTGGACATGGACAAAGAGCTCAGTGTGCTTCCTCCCATCTCCTCCTCCTCCTCCTCCTCCTCTTCTATTTCAGTCTGGGATCCCTCCTCACCGAGACACCATGAGGAGATTCTCCACATTCAGTCCAATCAGTGGAAATGGGCTGATAGTAGCCACATGTGGTTTGTGGTTATAATCTGAGCTCCATTCACTCGAGGCTTTATGTAACTGTTTTCACAATAAAAGTCTGAGGAGGTGTGAGAAACGCCTGAGCCTCCTGGCAAAAGTGGTCGTGCCTAATCTCTCGGCATTCGGCGTGTGTTTGTGGGTGAGTGTGGACTAGCTTTAGCCGCTGCTGTACGCAAACACTGCAAATAATATTCACCTCAACAGGCGGTATCATCTCGTTTTCATTCTTGAAACCTGATTTTTCTCAAAACAAGTCAACAAATCAGCCAATGGGGTGAGATGGCGTCACTTGTTTCCAATGCAGTTTCACCTGTTTCAAGAACTTTTATCAGAAAAGCTGCAACATCTTGAAGTACGGCACGTTGCCGCACTTGTTGCAAAATGATGCCACTTGATTGAAGGAGGTTTTTGAAACGGGTTGCGTTGGACAGAAGTGAGATAATGTCATCACGTTGGTCAGTGTTTGCCCCACTCATTCAGAGGCATATCATGGAATCCAATTGAATCAGACATCTTTCTTGTGCTGTTTGAAATCTTCATGCAACAAGAGGAAGTGCATTGTTGTGTAGATATGATTGAAGGCTGATCCTCTATGCTTGGATCTCAAACTGACGGTGGGCGGGGTTCACTAAGTGCCTCTTCAAGTATCTCTTGACATTTCCACTTCGTCCTTTGAGAAACTGTTGTGAAACTGTGTGCGTGAAGTATGCCGTGAAGTTCCATCGCTGTCTTGAAACCCACCTCCGGATGGATCTGACCTGCCTCTGATCAGAGTGTCTGTCTGAGACACGTGATGCCCTCTGTGGTGTTCAGTACACACACACACACACACACACACACCATGATCTGATTGCAGTCACATCCTCCCATGCCAACGACTGCAGGCAGTCACGTTTCCACGGCAACCCCTGCTATTATTGATTGACATGTGCAAAGGGATGGCGGTCGGCCAGGTTATCAGCAGGGACGATCGACGACCGACTCTCTCCCGGCACATGCCCGTTACATGTGAACCGATCGTCACCGTCCGATCTGATGCCTTCCCCTGTGAATGGTGTGATGCCGGCGAACAGCACGACCTCGCTCTAAGCTCGTCACACACTTAAATTTCCCATGAACAGGCCTGCTTTTGGCGGTTCTCCCACCAGCCTGTTATCTTGGATGGCTACACACTCATGCACAGAATAAAGAGAGAGAGAGAGAGAGAGACAGTTGCTACCTCTGAGTCATGTGATTGTGCTCGTCTCCTCGTCACGTCTGTCAAAGTATTGGCACTGGGATACCGTGGAAGAGGGAGAGGTGGCGAGGTGGGGACGAGGAGAGAACATGTTGCCGCCTTGGCCGGGCCACCTACAGCGGATTGCTCAGGTCAGTGGAGGAGAGGGAGGACGGGACACGGCAGGAAGTCTGGTGGGCATTTGGTCTGCATGCTGAGGACGGAAAATAACTAGGTAGTTTTTTTTTTTGTTGTCGCTGACTGTTGTGATTGTGATACGAGTCATGTCTTTTAGAAAACGGTCAAACAAGGGTGAGGCAAAGTGAGATGCTCGTGATCAGGAGTTGATCTTTGGACAGAATGAAATGTTTCCTCCAACTTGATTTGATGATTGGTGTCTCTCCCACAGCTTCTGAGTAGCAGGTTTAGAAAGCTGAACCAGTTTAGAGATTTTTTTTTTTCCTTGTTTTTTCCTTCCATGCTGTGAGAATCTTTGCCAGTGCAAAGGCATTTGGAAGGGGACAGAAGTGCAGTGAGTAATGCTTCATGAGGCGGTTACATAACACAACATGGTGGGAAGGCCACTGGCATGTTTTTCATTTTCTGTCCTTTTACGTTGCCTCTCCCTCCTGATTTTTCTTTTCTCGCTCGCCGCGATTCAGCCCACGCGCTTCAAACCCCCTCAGTCCAAGTGGGAGAGGTGATGAAAGAAAATGGGGACGGGGGGGGGAACAGTAGGGTGCTTAGGATGTACATGCGGTAGGGTGGCCTAAAGGTCCTGAAACCAAAAGGTTACAAGTTTGATTACCCATGTGTCCATCAGTGTTTAACTCAAGGCCTTCTAAAGGTATTCAATACAGTTTAATAAAGCAGTTTCTCTTGGCTCACACAGACCCATATTGTAGTGTTCCTACATTTTTACGTTTATGTTGCTTGCAAAATTGCTCTTATATTTCATTTTAACTGGCGTTTAAAGGTCGTAAAACCTCTTAGAGCTACATTAGGAAAGATCTTAAAATACACCCTACTCATCAGCATTGGTACCAAAGTGCAATAGAGAAGAGTGTCCACTCCATTCCTCTCATCAGACGGGGATAAAACTCTTTTGCCTCTGGCCAAAGGCAGAAGAGAGGAAGTGGAGGAGCGAGAGACCGACTAGATCACAGCTTGTAGTACAGATCGGGTTTTGAACCGTCTCCCGGTGTGCAGAGATGATGATGATGATGACGAAATTGGATCAGGCAATCTGCTGAGGCATTTTCATTGAGGCATTTGGCTGATGCCCTTGCATGGGGGTGCAAGCGCAGTCCCAGAATGCCTCATTTTCTTTCTTGTGTGTGTATGATTTGGGTCATAACGACGTTTTGCGTTGAATTTTCATCTACTAGGAAGCATTTTCAAAGACTTTCCTTGATTTATGGTTAAACAAGAAATGGATAAAATACATTTGAGCTGTGAGTTGCCAGTTATCTGAATTATTTGAGAGAAAATCACAGAGGATCAGAGCAGTGTTGGCAGGCAGGCAGAGGGTTCGGTGTCTTGTCTGACAGAAAACATGCCTGTCATCCAGATTTAACGTACACATGCTGAACTCAACACAGCACCGTCCTGTTTCACATCCATAGAAATAGACGTATTCACACTGGGAGGCTGCCCAACCTGCGTGCG
>OOFE01044903.1:0-11953 GCA_900323365.1 Monocentris japonica | reverse complement strand
TTGAGGCGCACTCTGAAGTCTGACTGTTCCTAGTAGTGTAGAAATCCATTCATGCTATGCCTGAGGGAACATGAAAGGTAGCCAAAAGGATAATATTTCTCGGTCAGTGCATTTAATAGCTTTACTACCATGATAGTTACAGCAGTATTTTTGAAGATACTGTCAAATTGCACTTGTTGTCTGTGTGTGTGTGTGTGTGTGTGTGTGTGTGTGTGTGTGTGTGTGTGTGTTTTAGGCTGCTTGTTTAACATGTAGTGCTTTTCCCATGGCACTGCATGGTACTGCATAACAGCTTGTTGTTCCTCTACACCTCACTAATTGGATGTTTAGGTCAGAGGGAATGTAAAGACCAATTGGTATGCTTTTGAGTCTGAAGCTCAGTTGCTTTACTCTGTGTGTGTGCATGTGTGTGTGTGTGTGTGTGCATGTTGGAGTGTATGTGTTTGTGTGTTCACGACAGCAATATTTACATCTGATTTATGGATACGAACAGGAAAAGAAACACTGCTGTAAGCTCAACCTAGACAATTCTGCCTTTCTGTTTCCCGACATTATGCCATGTGTCATTCTTGTCACCATCCCTCATTGCAGGAAGTCAGCGACACATGACAGCGAGATCCGCCGTTTATATGAAGAGATGGAGACACAGATCAAAAATGAGAAAGACAGGCTACTGCTTAAGGTACAAGTGGTCAATTCAGATCTAACCTCACCAAAGCACCACCTCCTCTAGCTGCAAAATGTCATCTTGTGCAATTCCACAGACAGAAGGTCACAGGTTTGATTCCCAAACAGACAATATGTCCAGGCAGTAAGACACACACAGCCTCAGAGGGATGTGTAAAGAAAAGAAAATCCTAACTATGCTGCATGCAATAAACCAATTGAGTGCTCTAAGCTCCAAGAGTAAAATGATTAAAACCGATGTTGCCCATGAATTGAAGGGCAGCATTATTTGATTTCTGTTACTGTTACTGCTAACCCAAATTACTTTCTTGCTCTGCACATCTAGTTCAGCTCCTTAAACCTCTGACCTTCAACCCTTTCCTCTTCTCACCACCCAGGACTCTGAGCGTCTCCATGTGCGTAGCCAGGACCTGGAACACCAACTATTCACAAAGGAGAGAGAGCTGGACCATCTCTTCCAGAAGCAGAAAAGGGTGAGTGAAGAGTACAACAACATACTGCAGTATACATTTACAGTTAGACATTAAGCATTCCTTTGAAAAATGCTTGCTTCTGTCGAACTCTTATGTGCATGTGTAACATAAGATGAGACAAGACAAGATAAGTTGTTATGGTTCTTTATCTTGTGGGATGATTGCTGGAGCATGAGGTACAAAATACATTTCTGTGCAAGCATCAGGCGCAGTAAAAACCAACACAATAAAATGTTAAAAAAACCTGAAAACACAGGTCCATAACCCTATTTAAAAGACAAGCCCACATGATAAGTGTTGTGAGTGGGCATTTCAAGAGCACTCATTCTTGTTTTTCATATTAGAATAAGTATTCACTCCATATTGATGCATGTTCATTCTTGCGATTTCTCTCTGCTTCAGTTAGAGCTTCAGTGCTGTGAGCTGAGCAGCGAGAAGCAGGAGAGCCGCGTGGAGAATGTCAAGCTGAAGATGACCAATGACGAGTTGTCCCGGGAGCTGGAGACTACCTGCCAGGAGCTGGCCCTGGCCCAGGAGCAACTGGCCATGCTGCAAGAGCAGGCCACCCGGCTACACCAGGAGAAAGAGATGTGGGTATACACAGCCACTCTCACACACACACACGCACACACACGTTTGTATTACTATACTTCAGAAAACCTTCACTGACTCCATTCATTCTCTAAACCCAAGCTCTAACCCTAAAGCAGCTCCTTAAAGAAGGGAGGGCCAGTAAAAATGTCCTCTTGGAAGGATTCTCCTCATCTTTCTATGCTTTTGAGGACAATTTGCCCTCTCAAGTATAGAAGTACACACATGCACATATACTCTCTTCCACTTTCATTCACTTGTGCTGTCATGCTGTATCCACTCATATTTAGTACATATGCACACATCCACATAAACAGACACCAGAAGGATTCTTTTTGAACAGATGAAGGTTGAGATTTGAGAGTTTGGCTGCTGTCTTAGTCTTGAGTATCTGTCTCTCATGTTGTAGGGAAATGTACAGAGTAACCGAAGGACTGCAGAGAGAGAAACAGAGTCTCATGAAACAGCTTGACCTCCTCAGGTAGGACTAACATGGCATGAGCGATGCATGCAAGGTAGTTGCAAACAATTCTTTGTTTTTGTTTTAATCTCGCTCAACAATCTGGCACCAAAGTAAGTTGAAACGAGGATGAGACAAAAATGATTGACTTTTTTACAAATCATTTGAGATGCAACGTATTCCATTTTTCTTTTCCTCCCTTTAATTTCCTTTTTTAACCTCCCCAGAGAGATGAACAAACATTTAAAAGATGAGCGAGACATATTCTGTGGTGTGGTGAGTATACCATTTGATCTAAAATTGCATCGCAGCAGTATCTATCATGGCAGTACCTGACAGATAAGACAGTAATGTAACACAGACATACGTCCCCTTTCTTCAAATAAGCCTCGAACCTCCCTCAGAAAGAAGCAGAAGCAGAGAGCGGGCCTAGCCAATTTATTTGATGACACCAGCCAGCCAGCAAAAAGGTGATTCATTCATCCTCCAAATACTCTTAAAATAAATCGCGCCTGACATATTCATTCATGTGTGAAAAGATAAGAATTTCCTCCCTTGTGATGTGATTAAAACAATCATTACCTTGGATTAAAGGAGGAAAAACAGAGGATATTGAAAGAGCCCGAGGCACAATAGTGGTTTACTTGATTTTGATATCCTGATTGGGATTATACATATTTCTTATCATATCCAATCTGCACATACAACAATCAACTAAATTAAGATTTTAGCTGAGGTACGACTTTTGGCATACTGTCACTCAGTTTTTAAGTTTGCATTTCGAAGCATCTGAGTGCCTTGGACTCACGATTTTCATCTCGGTCAAGTGAACTGATCCGGTATATCCTCTGTGTCTCCTCTGTTTCCAAAGAGCCCCATTGGTGGTGGATGGGTCCTACCAGTCTCTGGAGGCCCTGCCTATAGAGCACCTTCAAATCGTGTTTGTTGCTTCCTCCTCCTGTAGCGAGGATGACACCACCACCACTAGCGCCCCCCTGTGTCAACAATGCCCCACAGCAAAGAAGAACTCTGGCTTAGCCAATGGCTATGACAACCCTGCTCCAGCCAAGGCACATGATGGGAAGGCGAAAGTCAAAAAGGCGCCTGGCAAGATGGCCTCCGCTAAGAGGGTGGCCAGGAAAGACAGGGAGAGACCGAAGGAGGCGGAAACGGAAAGGAAGACTGGGGTAGAGGAGGAGGTCTTGGATGCCCCACCGGATGGGTGGCCCCTCCGTCGAGTCATCTCCATCGAGGAGGACCACCTCCCCCACCTGCTCCACGGCGAGCCCCAACCCCTACTGCACCAGCTCAGCGAGGAAGAGGAGGAGGAGGATGAAGATGATGAGGACGATGAGGAGGAGGAGGATGAAGCACAGAGTGACCTTCAAGCTAGTGTTGTCATGGCGACAGACCTCCCTGCCACCCCACCCTCCAGTCTTGTCCAGCCTGGTTCAGCAGTAGGTCCCTCGGCTAGGAAACCCCGCTTTACCAGAATGAAAAAGACCCCCATGTCTCCTAGAGGACAGCCTGTCGGCAAGGAGACCCAACATGTATGTGCACAGCTCTGGTGCTTTAAAGTGGCAAAAACTCCAGTCATGACTTCCTGGTGTGGAGTTTGTAGTGTTCTACTTTAGCTGCTCCACTAGGCTACATTTGATTTCAAAAGCTATATTGTAAATGTAGAAGTATCAATAGCTGAATAAACCCATGGTTATTAGCTGTACAGCTGAAGGGGAATTCATTTATACCGTGTGATCTGAACCAAAACAGTCATTATCTGTGGGAGAAGGTTATCAAGGCAGTGGGCATAGAAATGTTATGATTAAAGGCAACCCGATTCACATTAATCTCTGTCTCTTTATCTCTTTATCTCTCTCTCTCTCTCTCTCTGTCTCTGTCTCTGTCTTGTCCTTTGTCTGTACTGTATCTCCATCAGAAGGCAAAAGAAGGAGCAGTGCTTGCCCCTGACCGTTTGTTCAAGGTGGTGCTGGTTGGCAACTCCAGTGTGGGCAAGACGTCACTGCTACGCTCATTCTGTGAGGGCCGCTTCCACCCCTCCACTTCCGCTACTGTGGGTGAGAATAAAGACATTGTAATAATGCTGTAGTGTGTGTGTATAAGGCATTGTATATCTTAAGCACAAGGTGCATGGGCTGTGTGGAACAAATTTGAAAGGCAGGCATGCGTGTGTGCATGTGTGTCTGTGAGTGTGTGTTTGTGGATGCTAACAGAAGAGAGTGACTTAGTATCACATGAGAGGGCTTGTGAAGTCACACTGCCTGTCTCAGAGGCCTGGCACACATTGTACTGCAGATTATGTCGCTTCTGATACATTTTTCTCCTTGCTTTCATCTTTCCCAGTCCTCACTTGAGCTATATTGTCTCCATTTATTCCCCTCCTCCTCTCATATGAGGCAAACACGCTTGGTATCACACTTAGCTATGCTTTCTAGTGGTCATTCGTGAGTTGCACCTCAAAGCAACTGAGGAAAAAAGAAGAAAATGTGTGCTCCTCCTTCTAGAAATAAATAGTAGGAGTAGAATAAGTGTTGAATATAACCACAACCATTTTTACTGTTAAATTTATGCCACAATGAATCTGAGAAAACCAAATCCAAAACAAATGAATTATTAACGTTAACTAATTTATGTTGAACTTGGTTATGTGCTGATCAGGTATTGACTACAGTGTGAAGACACTGACCCTGGACAACACCCAGGTAGCCATGCAGCTTTGGGACACAGCCGGCCAAGAGAGGTGGGTGGTCTTTCATTTCTAGACTACAAAACAACAACTCCATATGGTATTTTAACCCAGGCTAAAGCTGAAGTTAAAATATCATCTATATTTGCCTCATGACAGATGGTATATTATTGTAATCAAAATCACTAAAACAATAAATAGATATAATTATCAAGCATTAATTAAAAACTGTAGGATGTGTGCAACAAACCTACAGCTATTTGGACATAGCTTTACTGCATTTTGCCAGCACCTCATAGACCTACAGCGATGGACATCATAGTTCTGTTGGTGTGATATCAGTCCAGTTTTTGAACAATGCTATTGCCACAGGTACCGCAGCATCACCAAGCAATTCTTCCGCAAGGCAGATGGTGTGGTGGTGATGTATGATGTGACAGTGGAGGAGAGCTTCAAGGCCGTGCGACCCTGGCTGGCCAATGTCCAGGTCTGACCTTTGAACCTGACACAAAAGTCCTCTACGACTGGGGTTTTGTTCTTCAGTAGAAAAATGAGATTATAGTGCAGGAATTATCAAGCATCGACTCCTTGCTTTTATTTACTTTCTTACTTTCAGTGTTTTCCGAGCTCTCGTTCTCTGTCTTACTTCATAGATAGAAATATGTGCATCTTTAGTCTTGAGAGCATTTGTATTATGTTTTGTATTATCACTTGTTTTGTTGCAGCATTACTCTACAAAGTTATTTGTGCAATTTGTGAATACATATTCTCCACAGTGTGTCACATGGTTGATCACTACCCCATTTGTGTGTAACAATCATACATTTACCATAGCTATTAATATGTACTACAATATTAGAATGTTAACTTGCCTGTTGCCCTATATTTTCCCAGGAGGCTGCAGGAGAAGGCATCCCCATCCTCCTGCTGGGAAACAAAATGGACATGGATTTAGACAGGGAGGTGTCGTTTAAAGAAGCTGAGTCACTGGCTTATGTGAGTTTTAATTCAGTTGATTTAGTTGATGTTTTTTTTCTCCTACCAGTGTATTTTATTTTATATTGCCATTCAAAAATATGATAACCACTGCACTCAAGCAAATTGCTATGGTTAATACTATGTTCTCATTCAAGAAAAGATGATTACAGTTTGATTGAAGCTATTCTCGTTCTCGATCCGGGCATTCCTTTCAAACTGTGATATGATCCTAAACCAAAGATGCAATTATCTACAGTTGTGCTCGTGACCACCGGTGTGTATGAGTTTACTCTGCATATTCTGTGTAGGAGAACAAGGTGATGTTCTATGAGGTCAGTGCCTACACCGGCAACAACGTGACAGAGTCCCTGACACACCTGGCCAGGTGAGACCAAGATTGTGTGAATGAACTCAATTTGTAAAATAATACTAGCTGTGTAGAACAAACTTAACAGACACACCAGACATCAGATACATTATAGTATCATTTAGGAGGAGTATGTGGCCAAATGTAGGCAAGGAAACTGAATATCTGAGACCACAGTGAGGAAATGCTCTTCTGCTTTAGCACCACTGGCTCATGTAGTGTTCTCTCTCCGTGTCTCTCCACAGAGTGCTGAAGGAGCAGGAGGACAGGGTGGGAGATATAACAATCATACTCAGCGCCCAGCCCGTAAAGAAGAAAGCCTGCTGCAAGTAAAGACACAAATGAAATCATACGATCGCTTTTGGACTTTGGATTTGCAACGTTTGAAGATGACAATGAAATCATTTTTGGACTTTTGGTTTCTCTGCTATTAAGACCTTATCATGGACTGAAACTGTCTATTAACAGGTGGTCTTACGTTTGGTCTTCTCTGGAAATACATTGAGGGCAACATGAAGTTGGACTAAATTTGTAACCCATGGTGGGATTGTGTTGCCCATGTGGAAATTATATCCACTATCAAGTTTAAATACCAAGGATCAAATCGGGTACTTGTCTAAAGTCAAAATAAGGTTTTGCACCATTGCCTCTCTGTAAATAGATGTGTGTTAATGTTTGGCAAATCATGATAGTGTTGTCAATAAGATTTAAAATTAAAGGATATAATTAGGATCTCACTTTGATAGAAACTTTCACCTGGAAAAGATTTAGAAAAATAGTACATCAATGATTTTCATAACTGAACATTTGAAGTATCTATTTGTCTGATGTAGAATATTTTAAATGCAATCAATATTGAATCTAAAACTAAAATAAATGAAGCCATTTTATGAAAATCACAAGTCAGAAAATGTGATAAATTCTTTGCTTCTGCTTTTGCTTTGTCATTTTATTCATCATCTTGTTAATCTTTTCTTTTCATCTTTGTTCGTTCTATTTCCAAAACAAAAAGCGACATACTGCACTTGTACTTGTTACTTTTCTGAGGCATTGCTCCATTTAGTTCTGAATAATCTTCAATTACAGTCATAAATAAAATCACATTTCACGTTTCTGAAATCAACAGGAAAGAAAAACGTTCACATGCAAAGAATAAATAATAAAATAATAAAAACAACACACAAATGAATACTGTAGACTGTATACATATATACAGGGTAAATCTTAACATACTTCAAATGACTTGAGGAAAAACACTGATTGACTGTACTGTAACCCTCTTGACATCAGGCAGAGCAATGCTTTTCAATTTGCTTCACCTACAATATAGTAAATACTCATCATTTCACTGTTACACTCAAAATAATTAAAACTCCCAAAAGCAAGAGGAAGAAAATCAAGTTCATTTTGGGTATTACATTCAACGGCGTGCCCAAGGCAATCAAGTTGGTACAGATGATGGCACTATTGCACGTAGTTCTTTGCTTGTTCTGATGACATCACATAGGTGCTGGCACGATGACATCCAATCAGATGTCTGGTCACTCTTGTTGGCCAACCGGAATGCTTCTTGGAGAGCCTGTGCCCTCCCCCTCTCTAGGTGTGTCCAGAGGTGCTGAGGGTGGGTTCAAATTGCCGCCTTGTTCCTAACGCATTTTATAGTCGTGGGAAATGGCTGCCTCACATAGTTGTCCTTTAAAGTCTAGCTCGAGGGTGAACTCCAGGTCACGCTACAAGATAAAATAAGTAATTTTATTTTCATGTACACAGCAACAAACAACCTGCATATTCAGCCAAAAAATGTACTTTAAAGTTGTTTCATTCGATGCCGAGGAGACCCTTTTGCCTGTCTCATCTTACCACATTCTTCTCATTGGGTCTGACTGTAATGCTGCCAAAAATCTCCTCTCCTTTCTTGACTGTTAAGTAGTCCTCCAGGTAAAACACTGTCTGCTTCCAATGTGTGCTGGGTGCATCTGGAGCTGGAGAGTAGGATAGGAGGAGGACATGAAAGGAGCAGGAGGGAAGAGAAAGGAAGGGATATACATGCCGGGCCAAAAGGAGAATTGGAAAATGAATGAAAGGAGGAGGCAATGGAGATTGAAAGGAGAGGAGGAGTCAGAAAAACAGGTTGAGGAAAAAAGGGGAATGTTAAGGGAAGGAAAGAAAGAGGAAATGGAGAAGGAGATAATGGGTGCATGGGAAGAATGTTAAGGGGGAAAGGTTGAGGATGAGCAGAGAGGATGGGTGAGAAACCGGAGGGGTACTGTATATTTAGACCTCAATCCAATTGCAATCCTGGTTTGACACATGGGCATGCTGAATTTATATGATTTACAAAGTGGAACAATTTGGATTGGCTCTCATCTGCCTTGGGCATGTTAACATGAAAGAAATGCAAAAAGAAAGCACCAGGTCATTGAAATTAACTCACCCAGAGGGAGAAAGATAGAGGCTGAAGTCCTTCAGTGATGCTTAGGCTCAGGCCCAATAGACACAGGCAAACATAGAACCTCCTCTACACAATCTTATGCAACCAGTAAGCACCGGGTACTTGAATGTATTGACATAAGCTTACATAACAGCTTAGTAGGCGCCGTCTCTGTGATAGGAGTTATCAACGCCACATTCCCAGGATTGACTGGTGATTCCATCAGGGCAAGCACTGGGTTGGCCCCTGCAATACCACTAGAGTGTAGCCAAGAACTAAATTGTTAAAGTACAGTAGCTACCTTTTAATGGACAATGGTTAGCTACTCAAGAATGCTAACATGTCCTTTCTATGACCCTGATCCAGCATGTGCTATGCACTAAGGCCTCACCAGTGGAGAAGCCGGTCTTCTTGTGACACTTGGTGAATTCGATGTTGAAGTAGGTGACCAGGGCGTGGACGTAATCGTTCCTCTGGATCTGGAGACAGAAGGCTGAGGTGAAGGACAGGTCCTCTGGTTTCACGGTGTAGATGTCCACTTCCTAGGGCAAAGGTAGAGGGTCCCAGTAGATGGCTACGTTAGAGAAATCTATTTGCGGAGATAGCTTTGACGAATCTCAACTTTATTTCAATCCCTGTATTTACTCTGTTCTGTCAAAAAGAGTGCCACTGTAAAGCAACATAACACACATCATGTACAAGCATAGACACAGACGTGCACACACAAGTGCACACACAAGTTGCCCCCCCCCGCATCTCTCTCATAGACACACACACATGTATGTCAATCTTATGTTAATCTTTCCTTATTCACTATGATGTGAGCGTGATGTGTGTGAAAGCCCACAGGTTGAATCATGGCAGGCAATGAAGCCTGCTCACAGTGCACATGCTGTGTGGGCGTCCTCCACCTACATTACCCTCAAGTCTACAAGGGAGGATGTGTGTGTGTGTGTGTGTGTGAATGAGTGTGAGTGAGTGAAAATAGTCTGTGTTTTCTCGTGTCTATATTGAGCATTACTGAACTCCACATTCACTACTATTTCAATGAGAGGCCGGCAAAATCAACACAGTACGTAGGTTGCAACGCTGACAAAACCCTCCTAGAGTACAAAAGAATTCTACCTCATGTCTGATAAATATGTCTGCCATTCAAGTATCATACTGAGGCGTTACCTGTCAGGCATCATAATGGGTCCAAAACAGGTGTGGGGCAGCTGTGTCTCTGCTTTGCATGTAAATGAAGGAGTGTTCAGAGGACGGGGAGGATTTTGCAGTGCAACCTGTTAATCTTGCCTATTGCGCCTATTGCGCCGCAGATAGCTCAGGCAAGTGGCATCAGCGTGACAGATTGTGATTTAACGCCTCTGTCCTTTCCAATGACACCAGGCCAATGTCATATACAGCAAATTGTAGGAGGAGAGAAAGAGAAGTCACTGGGAATGCCTGTGTAATTTCAATGTGTGAGTTATGAGTGTCAGTTTGAAATTGCCCTGCATGTGAAAGTGAGTGGATGGATGGGTGAATGGTGAATTAGCAGAGCAGCAGATATCTAACTAGTAACTACCCTCTAACCTAATGCATAAATAACATCCTTGAACACAAAAGCAGGGTAGTACTTATTGAAGTGCTGGAGAGCCCATTTAGTTTCCACTGATGACTCAGTGCCTGTTCTAGTGTGACATTTTCACAGGACACAGAGACAGAGAGACAGAGAAGGAGGTCCCTATTCACTCAGACAGTGAGTGAATGGACAGTGTCAGTGAGGCCTGACAATGTAGAAATCAAGAGAAAGTGACAGAGGAGGAAGGGTAAGAGAAAAAGAGAAGAGTGGAATGAAAAGAAGAAAAGAGTGAGAAATAAGAGAATGAAAGAAGAAGAAGAAAATGGATATGAGAGCGGAACGAGTAAGAAGAATGAAGATACAGGATCATGGAAATAGAAAGTGAAATAGAGAAGGCAATATGAGGCACAGAAAGAAAGGAAGCAAAAGGCTACAGTCTCCTTGAATGCTGTTATCCTCTGCTCATTTATGTGATGAAAGATGAGCTACTGCTGTATCTTCAAGCATGGCAACAGACTCAGAGTATCGCAGCTCTCCAGAAACCTCTATTAGGTGCTAGAAAATAGGCTCAGCAGAAAGGCTATATTCAGAGGCTTGGTGATTGATTACTATCTCAGACTGTTTTTAGGATTTTAGGAACAAAGGATGAACAATTTCCTTGTTTGACTATGTACCTCAAACACGGATATCTTTCAAGTCATGAAACAACATGACACACATGCAGCTACATGCATGTGTGCACACGCGGGTACACATGCACATTCATACAAACATTTACACACACACACACACATGCACGCCCACATGTGCACTAACCTTTAGGAGGCAGGAGTTAGTCACCAGCTGCTTGGGATCCACTACGTCCACCAGGGGCTCCCTCATGGCCACATTACGAATGCAGCTCATGTCAAACCCATACACATTCTCCCACCCTGCACGCACAGAAGCACACACAAAACACACATATACAGAACAGAGCCCATTTCAATACACACAGTATACGTTTCATGTGGTGTTTTTTTTTTTCTCATAGCATAGCACTACATAGCAAAACTCTCTGTTCTCTCTGTGGCTGCCAAACTGTCAGTACTATGCAGCAGCTGAGAAAATAAAGCAGAGCTCTTAACCTTGCCAGGAAGAACAGTCCCTCTGCTCACAGTCTATCCAGCCCCACTCTGGAGAGAGACAAGGCCTCCTGAAATAGACTCGGGCCTCCTCCACCTCCTCCACCGTGTCTGGCAGCCTTTTATTCTAACATATTCCTCCTCCAGTTTGGGTTGAAAACACACCAAGCGGGCTTTCCCGCCATCTCTCCCTACCATGTTCCCTCCGTCCCTCCATCCCACCTTCATGTTGTTTTGTCACCGGGCCAGACGCTAGCGCTGTGTGACGAGGTGGGATATGCCACCAACACATAGAGAAACTAAAAACAGTGCGAGTGCTTGGGTGGACTGTATTCCTTTGAGTTTGTTTGTGTGAAAGTGTGTGTGTGTGTGTGTGTGTGTGTGTGTATGTGTGTGTGTGAGCATGTGTAGATGTAGATGTAATGGAATTCAGGAGGCCAGTTGAACTCATTCTTTCAGTAGAAACTTGTTCCAATTCAACGCAGTACTCATAGAGTGAATGTACTGGACTGCACCACTTCACTGGTGGAAATACGATTCTCTATCTCACTCATGCACATGTTTGATTTAACTT
>OOFE01044901.1:36465-50911 GCA_900323365.1 Monocentris japonica | reverse complement strand
AGTAGTGTGTCCAGCCTAATGGAGAGACTCTAAATTTTTTCAGCTGCCTGAGGTGGTAAAGGCGCTGTCTTGCCTTCCTCACCAGAGTGTCTGTGTGTGTTGACCATGTCAGATCCTCTGTGATGTGGACTCCCGGGTATTTATAGCTACTCACCCTCTCCACAGTAGTCCCATTAATCCACAGTGGTGTGTACGTATTTATCATATTTCATATTTATCTACCACTGTACATATGCACATACTCTGCAAAAGTGCTATTTGCACTTCAGGTTAGATGCCAAACTGCATTTCGTTGTCTCAGTACTTGTACTCTGTGCAATGACAATAAAGTTGAATCTAATCTAATCTAAAAAACGTCCTCTGTTGTTGTCAGACATTCATAAGGAGGCTGTCATCCTGGCACCAGAGTGAAAGCGCAGCCACTTCCTCCAGGTGGGCCTTCTGATCGTTGTCGGAGATCAGGCCCACCTCCACCACTGTCTCATCCACAAACTTAATGATGGAGTTGGAGCTGAACCTGGCCACACGTGTGTACAGGGAGTACAGTAGGGGGCTGAGGACGCAACCCTGGGGGGATCCTGTGTTCAGGGTGAGGGGGTTGGAGGTGTCTCTGCCCACCCTGACCACCTGGGGCCAGGTGGTCATGAAGTCCAGGATTCAGGCACACAGGGAGGTGTTCAGTCCCAGCTCAATCAGCTTGCCAGCAAGTCTGGTGGGGACTATGGTGTTGAAAGCTGAACTGTATTCAATGAACAGCAGTCTTACATAGCCCCCCTTCTGGCTGTTAAGATGAGAGAGTGTGGAGTGCAGTACCTGAGAGACAGCATCATTCATGGATCTGTTTGGCCAATATGCAAACTGCAGCGGGTCCATGGTAGGAGGGAGGAAGGTGCAGATGTAATCCTTGATCGGCCTCAAAGCATTTCATGACCACTGAGGTGAGGGCTACCAGTCGTAGTCATTCAAGCAGGCTGGAGAAGCATTCTTAGGCACAGGGACAATAGTGGATCTCTTGAAGCAGGTGGGGACCATGGCCTTAGCTAGGGAGAGGTTGAACATCATCCAACTTATTTTCCAGAGACTGGACATTAGCAAGAAGGATGCTGGGCAGAGGTGGACGGTGGGCTTGAGCTCTTAGTCTGTTCTGAATGCAGCTCAGTTTTCCTCGATGTTTTCTCCTTCGTTTCCCCGGAGACCCATCTCCACTGTTGTGGCTTACTCGTATGATCTCCGCCGGCCTCGCTGGATCGATGGAAAAAGTGTACAGAAAACTTTGTTTTAAGCAAAAGTTTATCTCCAGACGTCTGTTGCGGTCGTAAGGTGTTAGTGCCGAAAGAGGATATTAAAAATAAATACAATAACTAAAAAAAACGCAAAATCTCCGCAGAGCTGCCACGAAGATAAGATCAATTTTGGTCTTTCTCCCTTTTATTATCCTATATATGATGCTATCAGTGGTTAGCATTGTGGCCTTAAACAAGATGGGCCTGGGTTTGATTCCCAGTCCTTTCTGTGGAGTTTGCATGTCAAACTTTACTTTGAATAGGATAAAAATAAAAATAAGAATTGTGTAAATGGGGGTTATATAAACGTATTCAAATGACAATTCCAATACTCACACATATTAAGTAGAAAGGTATGAATAAAATGGTCCAAAGACATGCAAGTCAGGTGCATTGGAGACTCTAAATTGCCCATGGGTGTGAATGTGTTTGTCTGAATGAATGAATGAATATGGTGCTATTGTCTGGAATACCATATTGAACTAGATTATTCTGGTTCCTCTGACCCCTGTGTGAGAGCAGTGCTGAAATCAGGGGAACGTCTCAATGATCCAGGGTACAAACAAATGGGGGCATTTGTTGAAGGAGACAAGCTGGCCTTCAAATTTTCATCTATCTGTATACATATATGATCAAAGTTTTTTGACGAAGACTGATAAAGTTAGATTTTTTGAGTGGTTAAATTAAATTATAAATATACAGTTATAGTTAGTAATAAAGTTATTGCATTTTCAAAAAAACACCCATTTTACACTGTGTTTCAGACTAACTCCAGCAGATGCATCACAACTGGACTACGTCCTGATTGGCTCTAAAGACTTCCTGAAGTGTGTCCAATCAGACCAGTTTGAAATGGCAAACCTCCACTCAGCAGGTTTACCTCATTTGAATTAGAGGAGCTGGTATCGTTGACCAATCAAGGTGCAGTATTGTGAGGACTTCAAATTCATTCAATAAATACCCCTTTAAATAAAGTAGATGTATTTGCAAAAGACGACGAAGAACATTATTCTTATCCTGAGCCATTGTACATTTGAAAACAAAATCATGAAAAGTTAAAATTACAGACCTTTTTACGGCGAGAGATGAGTGAAGAAACCTGGGCGTAGTTTAAGCATGGCAAATGGTTTTAGACAGAGAAGGCATGGTGAACTGGGGAATAAGGAAGCCAGCTGAGACCAGCCCAGATATACTGGCCAAAAATATATAGACTTTACACCACTCAGCCTAATAATCCAGGCCACGTGTATTTCAGCTCATCACTCCACTCTTTAACACCGAAACCAATGCAATTCATGAGCACATCAGTCATTCCAGCTCTGCTTAATAGCTACTAGGAATGGTAGTTGACATTTTGTTTTAATTCAGCAAAAGCAATCCCCGTGTTGGGTGAACATAAATGAGCAAGATATGTCAGAATCTCGTCAATATTAATAGCACCATTGCTCTTCTATTTACTTTCAAAGTCAATTTTGTGGCTCGGGCTTTAGAGGAAAAACTTTAGAGCAAGAGGGCTTCGCTCCGTTGGAGAAGATCATCAGCCAACCTGGCCTTCATGCAGGAAGCGCAAGTGGCGGTCCTGCACCAACAGAACCAGACACCAGTGACCCCTGTGACACCCTGCAGGAGCTACTGTAGAACCATCGCACTGGCAACAAGGGGGGTTTGGCCTCACACCCCACCCCCTACCTACCCCCTACCCAGCCTCCAGAGATGACGGCTGACAATGACGCTGAGGCCTTCCTCACCACCTTCGAGCTGTCGGCGTCCATGTGCGGGTGGCCCTTGGAGGAGTGGGCCATTCGCTTGCCAACACTTTGCCATTGAGCAGGAGATGAAAATCAATGGTCAAAAGGTGCACCCTGACACTATGCCCACACACCCATATTTTTCCATGGTTTGGGACATACTGTATCGAGTGAGTCATGACAGGAGGAGAATAAATTACCCAGTTGTCAGTCGAAAAGCTCACCATCACCATAACCCAATGGCTTGTCACCTAGGATATTCAAGTCACTACAGCGGATAATGGCTCGATTCTACTGGCTGGGCATTTGGGCAGATGTGCGTAGGTGGTGCGCCGCCAGTCCCAAATGTCAAATAGTCAATCATCCATCCACCCCAAGAGTGCCTTTGCGCCCTTTTGCACTGATGGAGGTGCCATTTGAAAAAGTTGATATGGACCTCATTGGGCCATTAGACCACAGTGCACAGGGATATCGCCTAGTCGATCACGCAAACTGATATTCTGAGGCGGTGCCATTGCGCAATATCTCTGCAAAGAATGTTGCCCAAGCACTGTTTCAAATCTTGGCCCAAGTTGAAATTCCAAAAAAAATCCGGGAACTATACAAACTATTGGGCATCTGCTCAATCCAGACTAGCATATACCATCCCCAGACCGACGGGCTGGAGGAGTCGTTTAATAAGTCGTTCTGAAGGAGTCGTTCTGAAGAACATGGTTTGTAAGTTTGTGCACGGAGATAGACGACATTGGACTTGACCAAGGGCTACTGGCAGATTTTTTTATCTCCGGAGTCCAAGGAGAAAACGGCCTTGTCCACTCCGTACAGTTTGTACCAATTTGTTACTTTTTTTGGCAGTATTGTTGTCTACATCTAGTTGTTAACATTTATGTCTGTGGTTGTATTGGCTATGGGAGAGAAACTATGAATTAATCCTAATACTCTGCACTAGATAACATATTTGCTAAGATTTGGTGATGTTAAATGATCGCATAAGTTGATATTAATTTAGCAACATGAGTAATTGTCTGGCCCGGACAGCTCAGTTGGTAGAGCATGAGACTCTCAGTCTCAGGGTCGTGGGTTCAATCCCCATGTAGTGTAAACTATAACTTGTAAGTCGCTTTGGATAAAAGCGTCTGCTAAATGACTGTAATGTAATTGGGGCAGGAGTAATTGGTTTCTGGCCATAAAAAATAAAGACATCACTGCAATGTTTTGGTTAGTGGTCCCTTTACACTCTAGTAGGTAAGATATACCTTCAGTCTCCATGGTGCAACAGAGCTTTAGTATCAAACTAGTTTCAACGTAAGGTTTGGTGGATCCTTTACATCCTAGCTCATGATAAAATGCACATTCAGCTGATGCAACAGCCTGGTGGTGTCCTCGCCAAACAGAACCTCTTCCTGCCACCTCCATACTGAGATCAGATGTATTGGTCAATAGCGCCCATCTCTGATATGATGGAGGTGATATGATTTTACAGCTTCAGGGTGTTAGTCTGTAAAACTTGCAATGAAACCTGTCTCACCCTGCCTTAAGGAGCCGCTGGCCCACCTAAAATAACTTCATTAGTATTTCAATGGAGAGTTTCAGTGTCAGTGATAAACAGTCTAAATACTGTTTCAGAGGTATTTCCACTCTGAAAAGAATTAAAGAATGACTCAAGGACTCGGTGGATGTGATTCATCTACCAATGGAAAAGAGGGATTTTTGTCCCCGATGATTAAATCGGGTGGGACTATGGATCGGTCTTTGTTCATTTGTCTGTCGGTCCCACACGATATTTAAGACACCTCTGATTAGATTTTGATGAAACTTGGGAGAATTATGCATTTCCCCACTGTGTTCGACAATTTTCAAAATTACACCAATTGCCCCAAGGGGGCAGGTCAAAACAAGGTGACGTATTTGTTACGGAGGGGGTTGGCATTTTTATTAATGCCTTGTGTTTGAGATGAACTAGAGATAAACCTATATTCACATGCACACACCTCTCCAGCTAAGACTATGGCTAGTGTGATCTACTGTGCATCCATGTCAACAACAGTCACCAGACTTCAAAGCTCTCATCTCCTGTTTCTGTATGAGACGCAAATAAACATATGTCAGTGACATTATTTAGGCGTGTCCATCTACAGAAACACCCCCTGCATGTTATCCATGAATTTAGCATGCTACTTGGCTTTTGTTACAACTTCTCCACAAAATAAAAGCTTTCGTTTTGTTTCGATTCCCCCCAAACAAACGGACATGTCCTCTAAAAGCTGTCCGAGTACATTAATATTTGCTTAGAAGGCCCTCTGTGTGTTTTCATTACATCAGCATTTATTGTTGTCTGTGTGTGTGTGTTTGCGTGTGCATTTTCCTGCCCTGCTCTGTTGAGTCTCTCACCTACAGCACAGCTCAATTCGGGTGTGCAAGAAATCTTTGTCGACATTCATTTATGTAGGTCACCTAGACGCAATGGCCCATCAATTTCACTGTCCTAGTTAGCTAGACGTGTGGCACATGGGGAGGGGGGGGGCTCCACTCTTTTCCTCCTCTTCCACCTCCCTCACCACTCTCCTTTATGAATATCACAAACTCTCCATACCACACTTCATACAACTGCAATAAACAACCCCAAGGAGGGGGAAAACTAAATTAGAGCAATAAGCAGGGACTGCACATAAAAAATATAGTTAATGCAGTTAGAACAACAAAAAACAAGCCTCTGATCTTATCTTCCAAAAGTCTTCACAATAAAGTTTGCCGGCATGCACCGCAAAAAACTTTGGTGTAAATTAATCAGTGGAGCACAAAGCCACACCATGCAAATGAGTGTGCATGTGGTGAGGCTGATACAGCCCACTTCTGTGGACTAAAATAATAGATTTTTGAAAAAGAAAGGCAAAAGGAGGGAATAAAGTCAATCAAAAGACACAATCACTGTCAGGCGACCATTATATGCGGAAGAGAAATTGTTCTTCCAAGTGCTGGGTGTCTTTCTGAAGCAATAGGAGCAATAATAAGAGCCCCCCCCTTCCCCTGAGCTTGTAGAGAAAGTTTAGCTTGAAGTCATAATTCTAAGGCTTTGGAGTTAGAAGAGGTGACACGTAAGACAAAGCATTCATAATGGAAGGTGCTGGAAACTCAGGTGGATGAAACTATTACTGTAAGCCTTTGTGACGCCCGTATTCCATATGAAACTGCACTACAAAAGAACAGAATACATATCCAGTGTTCCGCATTAAAATGTGCACGACTACAAATCTACACTGTGAGTGAGCAATGCATTTGACTTCCGGAGGTCTTCAAATCAATGCGGCTGAAGTGCAAATCCAACGTGACCCTCTTTGAGAGCGACAATCCCATGCAAAATGAGATAAACACGTCAGAAGTCGAAATGAGACATTTTCTTGGCATGTCTTTAAGTGTGCAGGTAAAGCAAAAACAGAAACGCCCGTGGAGAGGATGCCCCTGTCTGAATGTAATGAGGCCACAAATTACTGCTGAATCCAGAGCTGCAGGGCTGTCGGTGGCTACATATGGTTTACTAAAAAGCAACTGGCTGTGGGGGGTGGTGGGCGAGGGGGGGGGTCACTCATACTTAATCACCACTTGAAAAGGACAAAGAGCAGGCCATATTATGTGTAAGTCACACTGTTGCTCTTTATGGATTAATGAACTCAGGTTTTGTATTTGGATCGCCTAGCGTCTTCTTCAAAGGAATGCGTGGGGAAAGCGTGGGGGGTGGCAAGGTCAGCGCATTGCTGGTAAAGGAGAAAACACGTGCCTCACTGTATGTCCATTAGGGTGCGTTCACACCAAGCATGTTTGAAGCGGTTTATTCGAACTCTGGAGCGTTTCCTCCTTTAGTTCATTTCGTTTGGCCAGGTGAGAACAATGTCAATGTCACCCTTACGTGAGTTACATGATCTTGACTGAGGGTGACTAGAGATGTCTCAGTGGGATGTTCGTTTGTGTGTGTGTGTGTGTGTGTGTGTGTGTGTGTTTGTTCTGAGTACACACACTCTAAATGACTTGCATATGTAGCGCACACTACGTTTCACAGTCGCTGGGCTCATTTGAAATTATATTAAGAGCAACATAATTGGTCCGTATAATTGATTGTGAGAGTGTACATTATTACAAAGCCATCACTGCACATCAAGTCTTTTAATAACTGAGATTGGGGATGAGCCAAGATGAATTAGCAAAATATGAAAAATGATGGCTTGGCACGCACATGCATGCTCAGTCTGCTTCCCTTACTTTCTGTGTTCATTTCATGGACTTGTCATTTCTTAGCTCATAATGCCTACTATAGGAACAGTAGGAATGACAGTGCGGGGCTGTGTTCATCTCAGTCAATATTTAAGAGCATTGTCTTAATCGGCACATCCTCACGGCGGCCTCCAGCCAAAACGCTGCATTAGCCAACCTCAGCCTGGCAGAGCTGTCTTTCAGGAAGATTTCGGAAAAAGGCGCCAATCTGTGTTTTTCAGAATAATGTGGTTGAGATGTGAGTAATTAAATTGGGAGTGAGTGGTGGGGGATGGGGGGCGTGAGGGGCTGGGATGAGCTTAAGGCAAATGGATTTTGGGGGGCTCAGAGGGCCAACAAGGTTCAAATTGATGTCAAACCATTCCACTGCCCCTTTCCCCGCTCATACATGGTAAACCTAGTCTAGTCTAGTAAAACATTTCTTTTTCATTTTCCATCCAAAATAAATGGAAAGTTGCTTTTTTTCTAATAAATAATGTTTTAAATCCAAAAACTAATTTGCAGACTGTGTTTTATTTGATATTGCCAAATTGTCTCTGTTATCATATTTCCATTGTTTATCCTGTTTACTTTTGAAAACAAGTAATGACAAAAAGCTAACAAGTTGCACCATGGCCAAAGTGGGTTTCCTTAGGCTCATAAAAATTCTACAGAAATACCAACAGATTTGTTTGTCTTGGATCTTTGAATCAGATTGTTTTTTCAATAAAATTCTCATCTGATTCATTGATATCAATAGTGGACATCTAACTGTCGTAAAATCCTTCGTAAAATTCCTTGGTGTTCGTAGTGCTATGACTGTGAGCTCAACTCGTGGCTTAAAAGAGCTGTTATTGTGAAGGAATTGGACTTGTGTTTGTTAGTGTACCAGTACTGAAGTGTATTGGTTGAAAGCTTGATACTTGGCAGTGGATTTGTGAAACAGTATTGTATTTTGTTGTCTTTCACATCAAATTAAAGCTTTGTGAAGGATAGTGATAGTGGTAGTGGTAGTGAATGAACCTATATTAAAATTCTCGTGTCCAGATGTTTGAGGGGGTATGAGGGGGTCATTCTTGAAGGGTGCCTATGTTTTCGCTATCAAACTCCACTGAATAAGAGCCGGGTCTCATTTTCTTTCACACTCTCTTTCTTTCTGTCAGCAGAGGGACTTGTTTCTTCAGGCCTCTTCAGGTTTTCATTTCCTCTGCTTTTTTTAATTCACTCGCTTTACCACAGAGAGCTCATTTCAATCTCAAAGCCAACATCTGTGACGGCAGAGTGAGCTTTAAACTGGTGTAGTTAATCCTGTACCAAGGGGGATGAAGTATGGGAGTTACTAGGGAAAAAAGAAAAAAGAGAGAACGGCAGAAGAAGAAAGATAGTGAGAGAGTGAGTGTTTTGGCAAATGGCTGGAAATAAATAACCAATACGTGAACAAAACACTGCTTGTGGATCTACAGGCCACGGTATACTTGACGCTGAAGCAATAGCATCAACTTGCTGGCCGAACTAGTCAAATTCTTCACACACCAGCACCTACTGATTGACCACGTGCAATGGGTCTAAAACATGACGTGATTGGTTGTATTGCTATGAAAGCATCTCCATATCCTTTTCCAGTTCTTTGCCTTTGTTTCCATCTCTGTGCTAACATCTCATGATCAACGGTTTGGAAGCTCGGCTCGCTGAGCTTGTTAGAGGATACCTGAACCTTTATACCTGAACCGGTCCGACAGCTATGAAATCCTAATATTTGCTCAACTGCCACTCTTTAACCGCAGTTGTTGTTGTTCTGAGTTTTTGACACTGCTATTTCTGGAGTCCCTAGGTTATGGTTAGCTCTTTAATCTTCATGTGCCCCCACTGAAGGAGTGTAAATAAACAAACAACACAAAGCCGCCGCGAGTACACACACATTTGTATGTGGTGACGTGTTTGACATTTATTGCAAGTTCAACTTTCTTGTAAGTATACCACTACCTTAAGGAAAGAAGGAGAAAGAAACGACGGTTCGATTGAAATACCACATTGGCAAGAACAGTCCACAGTTGTCTGCACTGTAAGTGAAAGCCAACTTTTGTATATACTGCAGAGGATGGACAAGGGGTTGCTTCGCCTCCCTGTGACTCAAGGTGGTTTTCATCTCTCCCTAATTGCCCTTTGAGTCCAGACCTGATCAATTGGCTGGCAGGCCTCCTGACCACGTGCCACTATTAGGCAACCTTTGAAGATGCCTCTCCAGAGGGGTCCCATGGCCAGCCAGGCAATGCCTGCCGCTTAATTCATCTAAAGGTTATTCAGATAGATGCATCAGGGATGGCTGGGCCCCCACAACTTCTACCCAAAACAATTTCTTCAACGGCCATCACAGCGCAAGGGTTATTAAAGAGGCAATGAGATAGAGCTGAGATATCCCCCCCCCCTCATTTTCCCTTCCGAGAGGCTGATGATGTCTGGAGAGAAAAAGAGGCAGAGGAAGAGAGAGAGAGGGACAAAAAGAGAGAGGGGGGATCAGAGAAAAGGTAGAGCCGGCAGTAGAGAGAGGGCTTATCAGAGGTCAGAGCCCAGACAGTATCCTGGGACAAACAGCAAGCTGCCAAATAAATAACCCGTGCAAGGCGTCCAACCAGCCCTGCATGCACTAATACATGGCACCACAGATGATCAGAAAGAAGTAGAGCTTTATGTCTGTCCTCCATGACTTTGAGAGGCTCTCTGCAGAGGAGATGGCCAGGACGGGTCCTCCTGGCTACCTGAGGAGGAATGGAGGATGGCCAAGGTGAGCTGTGCTGCGTCTAAAAATAGAAACGCACTAATCGATTCCAGTGGTTAATGGGAGTCAGCGTAGGGGGGAAGGGGGAAGGTCTTCAGTGAAGTCAGAGAGATGTCAGAGAGGGGAAAAACTGCCCAGAAACATTAAATTTGAAAATATTAAAGAAATAATCCATGCCATTGTCATAAATAAATATCCATTTTGCTACTTCCTAACTGATTGATATAACACAATAGTGATTAAACCTATAGCCAGTTCATGAAAGCTTTGACCTTTGCTGTTCTAAACAACTGATGGCCAGAAGGTTTTTTTTCCAGGAAAAGTCCTCTGGCGCACAGGTGATGTGTTTTACATTTCTGGTTGGTTTGGAATAAACCATGGCTGAACAGACGAAGAAAAGAGCGGTACGTACAGAAACTCGAGTGATCTCTGGGAAGTGCAGTGCCAAAACACCACGGCAATGAGAGTTTAGCACCAAAAATCAAGACAAAATACAAAAATAACACTGCAGCAATGATGTTCCCAACAACAGAGTTGGGATCGTGAGGATTACTACTTTATTCTAAAAGAAAAAGAATCAGCTACTCTGAGAACAAATGCCAGCCTTTGTTGGGGTTACAGGACTGCATGTATAGTTGATAATAAATATATTCCATGACAACAAAAATGGCCACCTCAGGACCTATAGATCAATCATATGCCAGTAGAAAAAAACAAATGCTATTACATGGTGTAGGAGGCACCATAGGGTTCCAACCACTTGAAGGACATAGAATCAATCTTACAGTCACGAACATATAGCATTAACATTATAAAATATTAATCTGAGAAATTACCTTCATGTATGCTGCATGTAGTTCATTCCCCAGTGTCCCCAATACATACATAAGTATGTAGTATGAGCATACTGAATAATACGGGTGGGAATCATTAGGAATCTCATGATTGGATTCAATTTTGATTCTTGGGGCCACATTTCAATTCAAATTGATTCTCACGTATCTTCGATATGCGATTTGATACAAAGATTTTAGATTGCCATTTTGAAATATTTGCGCACTTGACTACCACTGACAATGCTGTGGTGACATCAACTCAGAACAGCTCCTTCCTACCTCCAGGCCATGGTCAAGCCCTACACCCCCACCCGACCATTTCGCTCTGCTGCCTCAAGGCGACGGTTTGCCCCATCGCTCAGAGGCCCCTGCAGTTGATCTACCCGGCTCTTTCTTTTTTTCACGGCTTTTTTCAGTCCTGGCCTCACAGTGGTGGAATGAACTCCCCATTGACGACAGGACAGCAGAGTCGCTGTCTATTTTTCGCCGCAGGCTGAAAACCCACCTCTTCAAGAAATACTACACTGACCCTTCCTCTTAGCACTTGCCTATTTGGTAGACAACTTATTGCACTTTTACCTTAGCACTGGTTATGCTTTCCTATGCCTGGCATAGGAAAAGTAAATTTAAGTCCCGAGGAATCAAACCCTGGTCCCCACCATTGCGGGCACATACTCTTATCTAAGTGCCCTACTGCAGCTCTGTGCATAGTAGTGAAAATAATGTATTTTACACCTTTAGAAGCTGTTGTTGGCTTGTTCATTTAAATGTACAAAAAGTAAAGAAAATTTGCACAAGACTCAATCTGTGATGGACCTCAACTTAGGCCAACCTAGGTCTGAACGGCCATATTTCACAATTAGCCGCTGTGTGGGCATGCGTGCGTGAGTACGGCTGGTGCCAGTGTGAAAGTTGTATTTTTTTGTTCTCTTTTGTTAATTCAGTAGTATCTAATCAAGATAAAGGTAAGTAGCAGTCAAATTATTGTCAACATTTAACATTACTGGAATAATCTTGTATTTAACAAGATCTGATTGGCTATCTCTCCCTACTGCACATGGCCCCGATTCATGTGCATGCTTTGCCTTCTCCCACATTTCAGTTGTGCCAAAGCTGATGAGAGTGGTCACTCTTTGACTAACTAGTTTAACAGCTTGATCGGCCGATTGATTGAAATGATGCATTTTATGGGTTACAGCAGCGCCTCACTCTTAGTCAGTTGTCCCTCCATAGTTTGTTCTGAGGTAACACCAAATGGCACTCTCTCACATTGCACCTCATGGGATGCTAGCCTACCGGAGTGTAGCAATATAAAAGAGTGCATCTATTCTTCTTGACAACACACTAGGTGAATCATATAGTTAGCCTGATTATTCCAGGGCAGTAACCGTAGTAACTTAAACTACAGCAACAGTTGATGCTGCACACCGAGTTAGGCACCGTGGGGCTGAACAGCATATGTGCTTGCTTTTTCTGACATTCAGGAAGCAGACTTATTCGCTTCAACGACGCTTAATTAATTTTGTTTTTTTTATTGCAACATTTCAAAAGTTTGTATAAAATTTGCTGGACAGTTGGATGGAAACATCGCTAGTGTGTAAACAAGCCTGGCTAGTGGCTGACAGGATTTGAGAGTGAACCAGTAATATGGGCATATGGGCATATGGGGAGGTGGGCGGGATTAGGTATAGAAATAAAGAAATGCTGCGTTCAGGTCATCAGAAGAAGTGGAAGAAAAGGGTTGATAACTTTGTTGTTCCAACTTGGAAGTGTTCATGTTTATCTTGATGGAATGGCCACATCCAAGATCATTTTATTTATTAATTTAAAATCAATCATAAACAGATGTCAGTAGAGGAGGTCACTTTTCATAAATAGGTTCGATTGCATTAGTTTGAATATAACTTGTATTACCTTGGACTGCCGACATCAGTGTATTTGCTGCAATTTTTGCCACACTTCCGCAATTTGTGACACCAAGTGGGAGATATGGGTGCCTACAAAAGATTCCCACATGTCCTACTTATATTTACCACTCGGAGGCTGACGTGAACTTTTTTCCCTAGTCGGCAGCTCGTATTCACAGCAAATCTGATATGATGCGAACGTGCCAAAAGGGACAGAAAGCCAGGGAAAGTGGGATAGAAATAGATAGAAAGGGGGAAACAGTAAGGGAGGCATATCAGGAAAGGCCCTCATGTTTCCTCTGAGACTGAGAGCACCACAGTAGAATGACACCTTCATTAGTGGGTGACCCACCTCCTCATCTTTCCCCTCCCCACTGCTCCCCTCTCAGTTGTTATCATGTCCTTGTAATCCTGGCAAGCCAAGGTGTTCTTAACAAGGTTTAATGTAGCTGAAAGCCACGGCCTAATCATCAAGCCCAGATAGTGCAGCAAGGCCCCAGTAATAGAATTGGCCAGTCTACATAATAAGTGAATTCATGGGAGTGCCAGGAGAAATAGCTTGGTGGGAGATATGGTTGGGAGGCTGGATAGAGGTTGTAAATACCTCAGCCCATATAACATGGCCTATCATTATCCTACATCTTCCATTAGGCATCGTCGATGGGAATACAGCTCAGAGTGAACACCGACACACACACAAATACTGTAATGTAGAAAAGCTGTATTATGAGCATCGTAAAAGCCTGCATGCGTTACATAAAACCCTCATGATAACTATTTTGGATCCCATAAAATAAACTGAAAATCCAAAGCGCCACAGCGTCGGAGTGGGTTTATGCTGGAACACGAATGAGCGTGTTGCAAATTTGCCTTAAATGCATACTTGGATATCAGTCATGACCTTCCTTGTGGCCAGTGGATCAGCTCAGGGCACACATCAATCTCTCTGACCAGAGGGGTGGGGGGGGCATTGACAGTTAAATAACACATTCATGCATAAGAGCCAGTATAAATAACTATACAGAGCCACTTCCACCGCCGCTGATCTCGTAGTGGCCTGCTCGATGGGGAAAAATGTCACCGACTGTCATTTTTATAATTTGATTTATGCCTCGTCAAGAATCTACTTACAGACCGGCAGCCTGCCAAAGTCAAAAAGCCGTCCGCCGGTGCCTGAGGTTAAACAGATCATTGTAGATACTCTCTCTACAATTTCCTTTAATAACCCTTTGCAGGGACGAGGAGATGGAAGAAATGGAATTCTGATGACACCCCACCCACCCCCCTAAAAACACTCACTCCTTTCCCGTTCAAATTTCAGACATCAGACACAGCGGTTAAATAGAAACCTCGTGAAAGCATAAGCTCCGTATCCTGCAATCCAATTCATGGCATCTCAATGTTATATGCGCCTTACTCCGGTAATTTTTTCCCTTCACAACATAGCACTGTGACAATGCCTCTGTATTGGATTACGCTGCTCTCTCCATATTGTAGGCTTATTAAGAGCAGCGCGTACTCCGCAGGATGTGTTTTTCATGGCGCGGTGGCTGAATTCACTTAAGGCACGCGAAAGCACTTGTTTCTAAAAAAAGAAGACAACTTCAACACTTCATCAGTGATGACAAACTAGTCGCAGTTTGATTCAAAG
>OOFE01044899.1:5197-17399 GCA_900323365.1 Monocentris japonica | reverse complement strand
TTCTCTTTATTTTTACTATTTTTCCACACATTTTAGAATAATAGTATCATCAAAACTATGAAATAACATGAAAGGAATTATGCAGTGACCAAAAAAATGTTAAACAAATCAATACTATCTTAGATTTTAGATTCTTCAAAGTAGCCACCCTTTGGCATTAGGCATTAACAAGCAAAGAAATTCCACAAATTAACTTTTAAAGGCCACAATCACTATGTGTGCTTTTAAAATAATGATTTAATCATTGATCTTCAACATTCTCCACCTCTAAATTTAAAATTTCAAGTTCTAAATGAAAACTACTCATTGGGAGTGCATTTCAAAAAAACTTTTTTTTTTAATTTAAATTTTAGTTTTGAAAAGAAATTCATACATAGGGATCAACTTCACTATTTATATTTGTCTAAGAAACTAATTTCAAGCATTTAAGCATAAGCCTTTAGATCAAAATGTCTTTAAGATCATGAGAAACCAAACTGTGTCCAAACTTTTGACTGGTACTGTATGTAAATATAAAAATGGGGAAATATTTCATATGAATATATTTCCCCCTTTAAATATATGTTGCATATATTTAACAAATATATTTTTTAAATATTTATACCTATTTGTCCACATAATGTATGTCAAAGAGATAATATATGTCTCAAGTACAAATCAGAAATGTGATAGGTCTCAACATCTACAACCAACCAGTTAATGCTTGGCCCCCGTAATTGTTACAACAGGTAGATTTTAACTATGTTTCTCTTTAAAATGCATTCATTCATGTTTGGATAGACAAATTCACACCAACAGGCAATTTAGAGTCTTCAATTTACCTGACTTTCAACATTCATATGTCATTAGATGGCAGGTGGAAACCCACATTGACACAGGAAGAACATTCAAACCAGGACTGGGCTGAGATTCAAACCCAGAACCTTGGCTGTGAGGTAACAGTGCTAACCACTGAGCCACCGAACAGAGCAACAAGCTCAAACAAACGTTTCCTGTAGTTGCTGATCAGACCTGCTATTTAATCAAAGTTCTGAAGATGCTGTTCCACTTTCATATACTGCTCCTTCTAATGGCGTTGACAATTTCCATAGATTCCAAAGATTGATTAAAAGTCCAGGCCATTATACCATGGAATTTCTGAGAAAGGGATTAGTTACAGGCCAAGCAGAATATTGTAAGATTGCAATGTAGTCATGATTCTTTGAGTGAAGAGATCTCTCCACCCAGTTGCGTGACTGACCATTCACATAAGCCAGATGCCTGATGACAGAAATTGTGGGCCATCCACCAAACAGACCAGGGTTTCTGGCAGTGGCAAACAATTGGCAAGACCTGTGGTTGGCTCGTTGGTCTACGGGAAGTGATGCTTGGAGTTCCTGTGCTCAAGTCTCGGACGAGACCTCAATGTAGAAACTCTGGCCCTTGATGGAACCTTTTCTTTTCAGCAGGTGGGAATCAGGACAGAAAAAGTAATTTCTTAATGTAGCTGTTGAAGGTATCACAACAAAGATCTGTTGTGACCGCCAATAGCCAATGAGGAGCATCAGTGACGTGGAAACAGGAGGATTTCAAAAATGGCACACGTGAACAACAACAACCTTCTCCATGAGTCCATCCAAGAGAGATGATCAAACATTAGTATTGACTAGATGGAAAAGAGGCGAGTGGAAACATCAATGTTGGCGTAATGTGTCTAGTAAGATGGGACTGGCTTGGTACTGATGTTGATGTATCAATAAAAGTAAACTGAGAAACACGATGCTAGACGATGTGTGTACACAGCACTGGTCCTACATATCGGCTATTAGGGCTGCATAAAGATGGAAATATGCTTTTATGAGGTCTACATTAGAGGGTCTACAAAGATGGTCTTGCTAGATGCCCCACTGACACGTGAACTCTCTTTTAGCTTGATCAATCGATCAGAGACACATTGGCTAAAGAAGAGAACGTGGATGACCCCACCAGTGATGAAAATGACAGAGAAAACATCTAAAATCACCACACTTCACTCATTTGCCACTCCATCACAACCTGAACGTTCCTCATCTCCTCCCACTCCCAGGCCCAGACAAAAATGCCATATGGACAAACAGTATGAAGACATTGAGCACAAGTAATTGGAATTGGAATAGCAGATGTCTGCTGCTATTCAGGCTGGTAGTGCTAAACAAGCTACTAATGCTGGAAGTGCATTTGGGCATCAGGTGTCTGTGGAGTTCAGGACCCTGGACTCAAAACCAGGGTGAAAAGAAATATAATGAATGCTCTGTATGAGGCCCAGGAGTAGGAGTTGCTCGGTCCATCAACATCCTCATCTGTGCCATCAGCTGTGTATATACCCCTCCCAAACAGACACACACACACACACAGCCATTACCTCTCCTTCATCAGTAGCTGCCTCCTCATGGCCCTCCTCAGCCTCGAAGCTACACTACATGTTCAAAAGTATATGGACACCTGCTTGTTGAAGATCTCATTCCAAATTGGTCCAAAACTGGACCCTGGCTGATGTGCAACATGAGTGCTGGACACTGGCTGATCTACAACGTGGGTGCGGATGCAGGCCCCAGTCCGAAGAGGGATGTGGTGCCAGACCTGGATGACAGGAGATGCGGGTTCTCATCACTGGATCTATATAAACCAATCTCATGGGCCCCTTGGTCAACTGAGGGCGCTGACATATATGACCTGCATTACATACTCCAAACGGCTGAACAAGAATATTGAACTATTCAACTGAAGTATATACACAGAACTACATGGCCAGTGTAGTAGATTGATTTTATAAGTGTATAATTTTAAAAGAAAATTTTAGATAGATTCATTATCAATTATACAAGGGGAATTGTTTTATTTATGTGCCAGAATTATTAAAGTAAAGTAGGATGAGAATCGATTATCAACTTGTTGAGCCTTGTTTGGAAGATGAGGTTGATGATCGATTGCTCACGTCTGCAAAGGCATAAATGGGGAGCTCTCGGCCACAATCGCTCATACTTGTTGACGCTGCAGCAGGGAGAGTATTGTGCCGAGTGTCGTTATTGATTTCTCCCCTTTTCAGGTAAAGGAAAATATTATTTATAGTTTGTGAACTTAAGAATATGTTTCCGGTATTTGTATTTCATATTTTGGTTACATACTAACTGGGCATAGTGGGTTTTCAATGCTTTATTTTGTTTATATGTTGTTCATTGATTAATTGATGTAGCCACTCGCTAGGTCCACTCATTGGCTAGCGCAGAGCATACACAAGGTTAGCATGAGATGTTAGAGCACATGTTGAATGACTCGTTAAGACTTGCTATGTTAATATTGGAAATTAGAGAATGTTCATACCTGATGTAAATGTGTGAATTTAAAAAGACTTTATTTTGAAATGTGAAGATGTGTGTGTGTGTGTGTGTGTGTGTGTGTGTGTGTGTGTGTGTGTGTGTGTGTATATATATATATATATATATATAATTGCTTACTTTTTACCTGCTTTTTGAAAGTTAAATAAACATACTCTTTGACGCTGCTGCAGGGAGAGCATTGTGCCGGGTGTCGTTATTGATTTCTCCCCTTTTCAGGCGTAACACCAGTACTATATTTTGTCCTGGAATCTATTGCATGCACAGCCGTCCTGGTGGGGAGATGCCTCTTTGAAATGCCTCACCCAAGGTTTCTTCCATATTTTCTCCTATAGGGTTTTTCTGGGAGTTCTTCCTTGTCTTTAAGGCCTTAGGCTGGTGGTGCCGGCCAGGTTAAGTGACATTAGGGAGATTATGTACACTCACTATGTCCTCCTCTGTTAAATCCTTTCAGTCCTCTTCAATCTATTATTCTCTTTTTATGTGCTTTTGTTATGATTGAATTCTGTAAACATCTTATTTGTCATAAGTGATTGATAATTGATTGTGTCATTGTCACTGTCGATTGCATAATGTTTTCCTTTTCCATAGAAATTCTTTACCCAAACCAAAAATATGCTTTCCCCTTTGCATACAAATGTTTTTCCATAACAGTATAATCTACATTTACATACATAATGCATACATACATTGTCATTCTTTGTAAAAAAGATTTCAAAATCGCACCTCAAATGTAAGTCAATTGCATTGTAATAGTCTATTGAGTATGTACATTATCCTTCCCTGGCTATAATGTTTTAGGAGCAAAAAAAATGAGGGGGGGCAAATTAGGCACAGTCTTGTTTGCCCAAATTTCAGTTGGCATTGCACCAATTAAATTGTCATTTAACTGTCCTGATGTGAAGGCACACAGTTACAATGCAGCATGTAGTCCTGTCTGGTAACATTGTGATGCGTGTGTGCTTTCACTCAACGTTTCAATCATTGATTTCCAGTGGCCCAGAGTTCCCCAGAGATTGTTTTATCCTTTGCCTACATCATTGTTATGTACAAGCCCAGTAATATAAACAAATGGGCAAAAAAATAAACTACATAATACTGGTGGGAATGAACGTACTCAAGGAAATGCATGTATTTTCAAAACGGTGAAAATAGATTGGAAAAAAATCAAATACCTCCTTGTTTCATATCGACAATGACAATTGACAATACTGTTTGTTTCAATTTCCAGGTTTACAGAACCGTGGGAACCCTGAATAAAACTGAAATGAAGGGATGCATTTGTCATTGTAAACTCTCATAATCTGGTCTATGGATATGCACAGACATGGCTGTCACAGATTGTGCGCTAGGTATAACGCATGAGAGAGTGTAGTCAAATAAATGTCTCTTCCAAGACCATATGAAGGTGAAATGGGATCAATGGCAAGGCGTATAGCATTGATGTCCTCAGCTGTCAAGGGACGTTCAATTTCCTACGGATGACCCTGAGGTCTCGCAATCGATGTCCTCAATCTGGATTCCATAAGACAAAAGAGAGTGGCATGTAGATTGTTAAAAAGGTTGTTTTAGAGGCAGGAAAAGTACAAAATTCCCCTTGTCCTTATGGGATGATCATTCCAGCCATCAGCAAACTTAACTAAATCTGCCTTGAACTGGAGTAGGAAGGCATAATGAGCACAGAAGAGATGAAGACTGTCCAGGGATCCATCCTCCTCCAGGCTGTCCAAACATCCTCCAAAGGCGTTCGATTCTACAAAAATAATAAAATACAAATAATAACATAATGAAATACTTTAGTTCCCCATTGCGCAATCAAAGATATGTCCAGTAATACACAAGAAGCATGGCAATTCAACTAGAATGTTTGTTCTCATACTGAAGGTCATAGGGACAAAAAGTAAGATCTTGTGTTGCCATGAACAGTAGTTCCTTGCATCTGGAGTACATTAAGACTTTTGTTGTTTTTTTAATGACTAACTCTGGTTGTGCATGCTTTTCACGCTCATAAAGCTTCCACATCCGGTGCCTCTGACAGTCTAGGCAATATTTTCCACACCGTGGTCGTCTCTCACCCTATGGTATGTCAGACTTGTATCTGTACCATTAACCCCAAGAAATCCCAGAGCCAGTTTTACTTTAAATTAAGCCATGATGAGGGCTGCGTCGGGAGAGCCCTAAAGTCTGAAAGAAAAAAAGTTTTTGAAAATGCAACATTCCTATCAAAAGTTATGAAAGAAAATCCTGGTTTGCATCACTTTAAGCCCAATATAACATTTTTACAGGCATTTCTGAAGATAATAGAATGCGGAAAATGAATATTTCTCTTGGAAATTTTACTCAGGCATCCTTGGACATCGTATCAACATTGATACTGACAAACTTTTGACAGTTTTTTGACAGTGTACAAGACTCTATTAAGTGCTAAGGAGCATCCATTAGTGTTCACACGGATTCAATGTCTGCCATTTTTAATGCAAAATTATGAAGCTATAAGGATTTCTTCTAGAAGACAATTTTGTCTGATTGGCAATTGTTTACCTACAGACAATTTACCAGGTGTTTGAAGATGTTGTTGCATATATGTCACATTGGACTAAATGGGGTTAAAAGCAACAGAATCAACAAACTTTTAAGTTGGATCATTGCCTCAGTCAAGAATTCAATATTCATATAGGATAAATACTGGTCTGAATGAATCCTGATGCTTCTACATCTAAAAATGGTCACCACAACATTTGCCGACTGTATCAATTTGGTGCATAGAGGCCTTGATTCTGGACTATTGTACACGGTGAGCCTCTGCCTTAAGACACCCCTTCACAATCTGGTAACCTGCATGAGGTAGTCTGGACTTGATGGTCCTCACCGTCTCATCCAGGGCCTCATCAGTCACGATGGACTATAGGCTTCTCACTGACATGTACTCTTGCATCCTCCTGAATATTGTTCTTCTTGAAACTCCCAAGAATGTCTGCAATACACGTGATTGGTAGGCAAAGTTCAAGAAGGCTTTGAAGGTGTTCCTCTGTGACCTCGAGCCTAAGACGTCTATGGGGGGCCCATCCTCATCACCACAGCAGTTGAGTGTGGAGGTTTGTTCCGCACCTCTAACAAGTTGCTTATAGTTGCTCTACTGCTTCAGAAACTTCATTAGGCAGACCAATGTTCTCCACTGCATCAATGAAAGTCCTTTCTTGTGTCACAATGTACTCCAAATAATCAGGAGGGTTATTGCTGAGAGCATACTGGAGTCTCACCCTCAGCATAGATTTGGCTAGCTGTGGTTGGATTCTCCCATACAATATGACATGCTAACGCCTTACCTTTAAGAAGACCCATAAGGTATGCGATCTTTGCCCTATCTGAAGCATATGTAAGCGATTGCTGTTCAAGCACTAGGGAACACTGGATTAAAAAAAGAGCGACAGGTCCCTAAGTCCCCTGCGTAATGTTTGAGGTCCGGAATGTGGGGCTCTCTGGGTTGGGGTGCTAATTGGTCAGGGGAAAGCGTGGGAGCAGGGGGGCTTGCCTGTACTCTGGGAGGAGAGAGGGAGAGGTGGGAGGAGATGTGATCTACCTGGGTGCTGACCCGAGCCATGTTGTCCGACAGTCTTTGGAAGCATGCCATGATGTACTGGAGGGCTTGGGAGTGTTGTCCCATGAGGGCGCCTTGGCTTGCAAGGGCTTGGCGGAGGTTGTCTGTGTCCGCACAGATGCAGAGGCAGAGGAAGGTTAACTGATTTATTGTAGGAGAACATCAGAGATGGGTTGAAGTGGGGAAAGCTGGAGACAGCAGGAGGAAGGAAGATGGCTGGGCAGGATAGGCGGGCAGGTAGGAAAGCAGACTGGCTGGGATCTTGGAGCACGGGAGACAAGACAGGAGTTAAAGGTAACAAGCACAAGGTAAACAAGCATAGGCGGTATGTAGCGAGGAGAGGCTGGCGAGTAGCTACCACTAAGTAGAAAGCAACAATTTGGCGATGAGTGGGAGGAAAGCCGGGGTTGATATACAGGAGGGTTGATTGGGATGATGGAAGCCAGGCGTGTAGACTGAAGAGCTGAGCTGATTGCAGGCAGGTGTGTGGGATCCAGGTAGGCGGCAGGACAGGGATACAAACACACGCCCACACACACATATAACATGGAGAGAAACAAAACCCGGGACATGGAACACAGGAGGAATGGGAAAACACAGGAACACAAGGGGAGACAAGGGCACGACCGTGACACTTAAGGCACCAAGCCAAACATTAATAGTTTAATGTTACCATAGAATAAAAACAGATTTCTTGTGGACCTAACATTATTCAAGGTCGGGGATAAGTAGCCCAGAAGTCATTATGTTGTGAGAGACTCAAAACAATAAAGTTAACGTTTCAGAGAGGATAACGTCTGCGCGAATGCAAACGTCAGCTTGTTAGCGTCTGCACTAACGCAAACATTAGCTTGTTAGCATCTGCGCTAACAATGATGTTACTAGCAGACAACTAAGAGGTTATTTTAAACATCACTAAAAACGTCTGTCTAGCTAGTTGCCTGATTTCTTAAAAATAATTTCTTCCTGTTTATACATAATGGTGAATTAGGTATTTGGCCATCCATGGTAGTTAGCACACACAGAGCAATATTAGTTGGAGCAGCTCCTGGTTCATAAGCAAATAGAGGAAGACACGCAGACTTGGCAATAAGAGGATAACTCCTTTATTCCTCAAAAACACAATACTCAGCAAATTATTATAACATGGAATGGACATCAGTAAAGTCAGTAGTATAATGAGTGGATGAATGGAACATATGGTGTTGTGAAGCGTAAAATAACAGAAAGAAAGTGCGCCCTGCAACATAGAGAGAGCGTGTTAGAGAATGTCAGAGGGAGATGTCTCTGGGTGGACAGGTCTTATAGGGCTGGGAACACTGGCCAGGTGCTCTTAGTTAGCCTAATAGATAGATAGATAGATAGATAGATAGATACATTATTGATCCCTGGGGGAAACTCTGGGGTTGCAGCAGCATAACAGTATCACAAAAGAAAGAAAGATGGTTGATGAATCAACTTTATTTGGCACTAACACACATATGCATGCAGTGAATTTGTTTCTTTGTGTACCTCTGACTAGATATACACACATCACCCCACACACATGCACTTTTCCAGGTCAGAGGACAGCGCAGGTGTCAGCTACTGGACAGCGTGCCTGGAGCAGTTGGGGGTTAAGTGGTTGGGCACTTCGGCCGTGTTGGTGGGCACCGTAGCTGTGGCACCAGTCATTTTTCAATCACCAGCTCACAGCTGGAATACACCCTCCTGGTGGTGCCAGGGATTGAACCAGTGACCCTCCGCTGATGGGTCGGTCTCTCTAACCGCTAGGCCAACCTGCCACAAGAATGTACAAAATACAAAGGCAAGGTACAAAAAATACAAAAGCCTTAAAACTAAATACTAAAAAACTACTTATAAATAAGATGAATGGATGGCACATGTATACAGAGTTAGAGAATGGTAATGGCTGAATGAATGTGAAAGGGAATGAGAGTGGCTTTAAAGTGTCTGAAGCACAGGGCAATGAATAAGTGTGAAAGGGAATGAATAAAGTGCAGGGCAGTGAATGAATGGGAATGGATAAGGTGGATAAAGTACAGGGCAATGGCAATGAATGAATGTGAAAGGGAATAATGGTCCTTCAGCTCTGCCCCACCAGGAACCTGCAAGTATGCAGACAGACACATCCACAAGAGACAACACAGGCCCTGACAGAGGAAGCTGGAGGCCGTCACACGTTAGCCAGCAAAAGAAAGAAAGAGAAATTTGCGCGCATTTGGCTGCAGTGAAGCCAACTGCTGATTGACTGAAAGGGAGTTTGATTGAATCTATGTTTGTTTATTTTTCCCAAGTCTCTGGCTGTGTGGCACAGCAAACTGACTTTGAATTTCAAGAAACATATTGAGTGTTGAATCTTTAATAACTCCAAACTAGACTGACATAAACGTTGACAGCTGAATGCAATGAGGATCAAATTCAATTTCAAACCATTATATTCAGTTTCAAACCATTTTATTCTATTTCAAATTATGTAACACAAATTCAAATTATGCAATTCAAATTCAATTTTTGAATTCAATTTGAGCACATCAAAGTCATTCACCTCAGCCCATAGTTTAGAATTGATTGTTTTGCTCTCAACTCATAATTGTTTTTTTTTGTTTGTTATCATGCTTTTTGTTTACAATTGTACAAATGTTTACAACTTTTTTCTTTTTCAACTCAAAAATATTGGCCCTGTTTTGATCCCACATTGAGAGTGCGGCCTGGGCAGCCGGGAAATCGTTTTTCCCAAATGTGACTGTGGTAGTCAGATGTGCCCACTAGATGGCTCCAAAGCTCTGTCAGAATAATTACATTGCACGATGACGTGTTGGCAAACAGACAACGTGTCATTTCATCCCGATGGTTCCAAATAGAGAATAAATTCAAGTTTAAACCATTATAAATATTGCATACAAAACGAATAGACAAATGGGGCAAATTGCGGGAATGCTGGCAAGCTGACCATACTTGTCAATACTTCGGTATTTGACCAGAATCAGAGAATGCATTTTTATTATCTCATTTTTAAACTCTTCGGAAAACGAATATAGCTGTTATTAGTTGTTGTTGTTATCACGTTGTGTGTATTTGTGTAGGCATAATTATGGCCAGCCCAAGCACCACCACGGTTAAAAAAAAGGATGCGAGGACCCCAGTGTGCCAGCCGTGCTACAGCTGAGCTGGCTGAAGTGAAATCTTTACTCAAAACTGTTTAATATTGTGGAACTGACAAATTAAATATCGGTTACTGGGATGGAGAATGACATTCTTGTCTCCCTTGAAGATCTAGGGTAAGTCGAAACACTTAATATCGTCTGTCTGTCGATAGGAAGATGGTGTGAAAAACTGAAATTCAGAAAACCAACCTTGCTTATCTTTCCTATTTTAGCTAACGCATTGCATTAGCATGCTTTAGCCAAACTGGTTGGTAAACTAACGTTAACCAACTGTCGCAGCTCTGCTAAAATTCGGTTCATCGTTATTTATTTGCTTGCTAGTGTGATTCACGATGTACGAATACCCTTAGCGTGATATGCCACGATGGACACGGTCAAGCTGTGTCAGCTAGTCAGCAATATTAAATGTCATGATTCATGTCAGCTCCGCCAAAGTCTATTCTAAAAAGCTAGCAAGTTAATGTTTCTTTGCTTATCGGCAAATGTCCATGCCTGGTACAACATGACTTAAGATCTTTTGCGATTCCTTAGCGTCCACTCTTAATTTCGGAATAACCCGATACACCACGCAGCACCAAAGTCAATAAAACCTAAACTTTTAGCATTTGTTCGCCTGTTATTCCCACAATCATAGTCTCCCAAAATGCAACGCGGTGGGTGGTGGTAATAGTAGTGTGAACCAGTCCCCAAAGTTTCGTGTTCTACGACGTGTGCATTTTTGCGATCAGCAAGGCAACATAAAGATTTTTGAATGGAGTTTGACGTGATCTTTCCTTCCTACAAGAAAGAACTTAACCTATCCGGGCTAGATTTATTAATGAAAATGGAAAGCTGTAGTCAAGAGGCCTTGAGGGTATTGACTGTCCAACCTAGCAGGTTAACTGCAGTTTGGGCCATAGAGAACAAGGCAAATTGTGTAGCTGACATTTCACACATGGCAACATTTTCATAAACCACCGATCATCTCAAACAGTCATCTCAAACAGACATCACCGGTTCATATGGTTCCATTGACAACGTTGTTATGTATGTATGTTTCTTTGTAGGTACCAAGGCCCTCTTTTGGAGGATGGGGCTCTGGAGTCTGCTGTGAGTGGAGGAGCAGCTTCACCTGAGTTCACTAAGCTTTGTGCCTGGATCGTCTCGGAGCTTAGACTCTACTGCAAGCTGGAGGAGAATGTCCATGCCACAAACTGTAAGAAAAATAGAAACTTACATATAGCTATACTGTAAAAGATGTTGACGCCAATACAGAAGTAACATATCTGTGTGTTCATTTAACTGCATTTAGGCTGTGATCACATAGTATTTAAGGTGCCCTTTTTCAGTTATTTTCAATGGTTTGGTCATAGCAGGCGCGCATCTCCAAACTACGCGCATCACATTTTGGACAGTATGTTTTTTACCACTCCCCTGGGCGGTCCGAGTTGAACAGGTCTCAACTTCAGCCACGAAAATAGCCCTCAAAACGGGCACAATGTTTGCAAAGCTCTTGGACAAGATGCTAAAACTCTCCGTGCTCTGTTCTTCCTAAGAGGATGTCATGTACCCACATTCTCTATTTCAGAATGTGCCCCTCATCCTCTTCTTCAAGACCAAGCAGAGCAATAGCTAACTTTCTCTTGTCCATTTTTATAACCATATCCCCTTTTTACTTTAGGTTAGCCTGATAGATTGCAAGTGGCTCTCAAGCTTTGTGCTGCTCCTTGCAATCTGTGCAAGGCTGGGATTATATTCATTTTCAATTCAATGTTTATGTAGACCTATTTTGCATCATAATTTTTGTTTGGTAATTTTGCACAAATATAATCCATAATCATGTGTCCAAAAAGACGCTGCATGTAGTGGAACACGCTGACATGTTTATCTTGCTGCCAAGGAATACAGGTAGTGGTGTGAAAGCCTTGAAATTCATTACCAAACATAACTCTACTGCTTGGCTTGCTATACAGCATTGCTCCTGTTTGTTAGCTAGTAGTTGACATTGAGCCTTTTTAGATTCACTTTGTGGCTTTTTTTTTTTTGTTGATAAAGTACATGTTTTGTGTGATTTTGTTTTTTTTTTTTTTTTTTTTTTTTTTTTT
>OOFE01044896.1:0-26077 GCA_900323365.1 Monocentris japonica | reverse complement strand
GTGGAGGAGAGGAGTCGAGGGGATAGAAACTCCCCTACCTTCGTTGTTGTGTGGGATGATGTGGCATTCCACCACTCTGCTGCAGTCACAGACTGGTTTGCTGCACATCCCAGGATGTCAGTACTATTCCTGCCTCCATACTCCCCCTTCATGAACCCCATAGAGGAGTTTTTCTCTGCATGGAGGTGGAAGGTTTATGACCACCATCCACATAACCAGATGTCCTTATTGGATGCCATGAATGTGGGGTGTGGAGACACTTCTCCTGAAGACTGCCAGGGTTGGATTAGACATTCCAAAAGATATTTTCCAAGATGCATCACCAGAGAAGACATAAGACGTGATGTTGATGAGAACTTGTGGCCAAATGCAGGAGAGAGGGAGGACTAGAACCCTCACAGTACTGAACAGTATTAGTGATTATACTAGACATGTTGTTTTTTTTGTAATTATCATTGCAGCCCTGGAATTTCAGGAATTTGTTTTTTGTACAGTAAATTACGATTTGAAGCAAATTGCTGCATTTCTGATTCATTCTTGTTACATACATACATACATACATACTTGTTACATACATTACTTTAGTACAGTCAATAAAGTGAAAAGGTGTTATTCTTATTTTATAATGAAATACTGATTTACGTGAAAAATCATTCAAACTTCAAAGATAAAAGTTCATCATTTATGTAATGCTCCCTGTTAGTGTTTTTTAGGTTAGTGTGTTATGAGTGACAATGTATACTTTCTGAGTGAGAATCGTTGCCAGTGTTGTGTTACGAACGAGCTTATTTTGAGACACGTATGAAGTGTTTTGGTGGTTTGAGTGAGTTTTGGAGGTGAGATTAACTATTTGGTCAAGATGCATGTTGGTAGTTAATGCAGACTGTATGAAGAGTTTTGAAAACGTGGCTTCAGTATTGACCGATGCTAGTTAGCAATCGAAAAAAACTGTAAAAGAATCAACAATAGTTGGGAAGTACTACCTTAACCGACATTATTTGCAATCACACACGATATGGAATTTCTAGCTTTGTAATAGCCCTGATACAGGACCCTTTCGGACAAGTAAAAAAAAAAAAACATATGATGAAACACCCGTATCAGGGCTAGCTTTGTAACTGACAGTGATCATGGATGGCAGCTAAATTTCTTTTATATGCAACGTTAGCTCTGGCTACAAATGTCAAATACAAGTATGCTAGCTAACATTACACGCTCGATGGAACTCTGACAACCATAGCAGCTTCCGCGAGCCAACAGAAACTGAGCCAATAGTAACATTAGTTGCATCATGAATTGTCCCGTTTGGCTTCAACACGTGAATGATATACCCGTATCTCGTGTAACGTTAGAATCTCTCAATTGCTCTAAATAACATAAAACACAAATATGAAAACAACAAAGATGATGTCGTAGCTATCGTTGATGGCTGCTAAATTTCTGGCACGATAACGATAGCTATCGTTAGCCGACTTGCTAGTTAGGGCTTTAGCATTAGCAGTGCGTAGTTTATGTAACATTACCGAGACCATTGGATTTTCCGTGTTGTGTTCATTAAAAATCTTACCTTGAATGTTGAAATCACTATTAATATGCGTTATCTGTTCTATTTTGTTGGTTACATAAAGGGTAAAACTGAATGAAAATCGCTGCCCTTGTTCTAGCGTTGGGTCCCTAATGTTATCAAACAAGGGTTGTGATATGGACCGCGCGAATCAGAATGCCAGAAACGTCTACGCCTCCTTTGACGCCCCGTCTACAATGCAGACGATTGGTTAAAGAAAAATAATGACAGGAGTATGGGCTAATCATTTATAGGCAGTTGAGGAATTCGGAGCCAATCAGAGAAGCATGTGATGTGTTCATGCGTTAATAAACAGTTTTCTCAAGGTGTGTTTATTCATCCTCTCCCCTACAGTCGTCGTCGTCGTCGTCGTCTTCGTCTTCTTCTTCTTTTTCTTCTTATACTCCAGACATCTACAGCTAAGATGGAATGCTAGTCTGTACTTTATATGTTTTGATGACAACTTTGATGGTGAATGCTAAATTGCATCTCATATGGGTTCACTCTATTAGCAGAATGCTCCAATATAGGAGCATAAAAGTATAAAATACAACTGAATAATTTGTGATCTGTAAAGAAAAGAATTTTGCCTATATTGCCTGTAAAAACAAAATCAACTGAGAAATGCATTGAAGGCGTTTTTCATGCATATCATATATGAGAGAGAGAGAGAGAGAGAGAGAGAGAGAGAGAAAGAGTCTCAAAATGGACTGATAAAACAAGACAACAAGATATATACCAACTTTGGTTTAGTAAAGCCAAACGGTTTAAGAAAAAACAGCAGAGACACAGGCAATTTCTTTACGCCCATGATGAAACCTCCAATTATGCACCTGTCCACCTTTAATAAACTGGTTGTGTTTACTAGAAATTATAGAAAGGTATCCTTTTTTTTAGTCACAAAGGTAAAGTAATGGCTGGTAAACCAAATAAGTAGGTCTAAAAGTATTATATTGAATACCACTTATTGAAAATGCTTGTGATGTTTTGCAGAGAGCATCAAGTGCAAAGGTCACATTCAGGCAATGAGCTGTGGAGATGCCAATGTTTTGTTACTGTCCAGGGATGACAATGTTGATGTTCGCCATGTCATTTCCTATAGCAATGTTACTGGGCAACACTGAAAATGCTGAACCAACTGTCATTCTCATACCGGGTCATTGTCTCTGACATTAGAGCAAATGATCAAATGTCTCTAAAAGTGAGTTGGAATGTTATGTAATGCAGTCCAAAAGCAGTCAAGCTGTCGTCTATGTAGCCCTGCTGTATATGAAAATGTATTTTTTTTTATCAAGGTACCATGTAGCTTATGTAAACCATAACAACTTAACCTCTTGTCTTGACACTTGTTTTTATCGTATACGTTATCCTCTTCCTCTTCCCCCTCATCTAATTCAGAGGGGAAATAAAATCTCAAATAAAAACGTAATGTATGTAGACGTGTAGGCATTATTTTGACAGCGAAGTCACATGTTCAGTGACGAAGGCAGCTGAACCACTTCCTTGTTATTGCTCTGTTATATGCGCCTTATCAAAACGCCCATCTCGAATCTCGGAATGCATCTTCCCAGGTAATCGTCGCTTTCATTTTTGGTCAAACTAGCTACATTACAGTTTCATTTTTTCTTACAATTTAAAAATGGTTTCATGGTGGATTTAATTTTTAGCAACTAGACGAGAACGTCTACTGTTAAGGTTAGCTAACTATTAACTGATGGCTTGTGTGGGACGTCGAGCAAAGTCTGTGTTGGTTCCTTACCTATCCTGCATTTAACCAGCTAATGTTAGTGGAGAGAGTCAATGCTACTAAGTGCCCCAACTCTGTTAACCTAACGTCCGGCTACAGAAAGCAGAATAGCCATTCGTTTTTACATTCTTCCCACCAGCAAGCTAAATGATATGACCTTACAGAATATAACACGGTAGATGAGGCGCAGCCAACACCTAGTTAGCTTATAACCTGGTTCTCCGTTCATGAGGGCTTGTATAGTAAGATATTATCGAGCACATCACAGGCACTCATCGCTTAATTCGGTGTTTCCGAAACTGGGGCCCAGGAGTGAAGTGGCCCCCGGCAAAATAACGATCAGTTCAATTTAACTGCTATTATTCTATTGAGAAACAGCCTAGTCAGGCAGATGTTAATTCTGCCAGGTCTACACTTGTTCGTTTCAGTTGTGAGAATGCTCTTATATTTCATTCTACCTTAAATTTGACTTGATGAAACTGTGGGTCTGTGGTCTAATGTGTATATGTCCAGGGGTCCCTGGTATGACAAAGTTTGGGAACTTCTGGTTTAGTTGATCTGTTACCCAGTGAGGCTGTGCATTCATAGGATGATCATACCTCATCTCTCTGGATAGAAGGCCCTCTTCACCTCTCTATATCTCTCTCCTCTGCTTTCTGTCACCTATTGCTTTTTCTCTTTCTTTTCTTTTTTTCCAGTCTGCGTATTACCCTTTGCCAACTGCCAGTGGCATGCATATTGAGAGTGGATTGGCATTAAGACAGAACTGTTTGGAGCTGCTTAAGCAGGGATTACAGTGACAGGGTTTATTTAAACACGCTCCCTGTTCCTTGTCGTCACTGTTCTTACATCACTCTCAAACACAACCACACCCACTTCTAAACCCATCCTTACTTCATTCTTAAAACATTATCAAGGGTTACAAATAGAGGGCTAGCATGTGTTCCATCTGAAGAAAGATGACATTTTATCTCTGTTTGTCCTCCAGGTTTGGAATTTACTCCAAGGACAGAAAGGAAGGCTACTCTCAAGCCTGAACATTTGTCCTCCTCCCTCCCTCCCTCCATCTTGCTCCCTCTTCATACTGGTGCTCATCCCTCTCCCTTGCCACCATGCTGTGTTGGGGAAATTCAATGGATGGACAGTTAGGCATCGGTGAGGAGGGCAACCCTGTGTTTAACCCTAGGAACTGTCAGGTGTTCAATGGCAGGGGGCTGAAAGAAGTAGCCTGTGGAGGGCAACACTCACTGTTCCTGCTGCATGATGGTAGCGTGTACACATGTGGCTCCAACAGCTGTGGACAGTTGGGCCATGACAAACTAGGGACTTCACCAGGTAAACCTTCAGTCTAAATGTTAGATATGACATTAGACATGTGCAGCGATAGGCCAACATTCAAATCAAGGACCTGATTTAAGTTTAACTAGTTTGCTTACCTTTGGGCTTAGTTGTCTATCACAAATTACAGGTTATTGCACCACTCTGCAAATCTTGCTTTTTAAGTATTGTTGAAAATGTACCAAAGAGAAGTCCAATACATGTGCCATGGTCAAACACTGAATGATATGACACGGTGCTAGTGCTTAAATTGATGGCCTAATATCAGTGGAGAATTTAATCTCTTTGGCAGACAGTGGTTTTATGAATGATGGATTAGGTCTCGGTTACTAAACAGAGGAATGGGTGGAAATTTTCAATACAAACTGCCTCTGTTTCCAAGGGATTTCAGTTAAACAAAGAAGTTATGTTGTACCTGGAATGAAGTATGAGAATCTAGTGTTGCATATCTTAGATTTAACTGGATGGTCTGTAGGCTAATCTTTCGGGAGCCAATAGATTGCAGGACTAGCCGCGTAGCCATTTCCAGGAGAGTGGGGACACTCTCATAGCCACTAATAAGATTTCAGACTCTGGTGAGTCTATGCTGGTGTCATGTGGGTGGAGGTTTGTATTTGTGTGTTACTTTGTATAGGCAAGTGGGAGCATCTGAAACAACAATGAACAAATGCCATTATCATTTGTCCCTAAGGGAATTTAATCAGCCTAAACCTTTCTAGATTTTTTTTCACTCTGTTAGTGAAATCGTAGTGTAAACCTCTCATATTATTATTATTATGTGATGCCTGGCACCCCATAGCTTGAAACCACACAGGAAACTAGTACAGCAGCTCAGTGGCACACTATGACTACCTCAGAGGTGGTATCTGCTTTGCCTTAGATGACCTCTTTTTCTGAAGCTGCACAATGCTACGTGTATTGTATGGAAACAAGCCCACCTCTAACACACAGTTAAAAGTATAGATTTGTGATTGATTTTTATGTATATGTGGTATAAGACAACATGACAAAATGCCTTTTTGTAGACAGCACCTGACTCTGTTTTTGTGTTGCCACAGTAGCTTTTTCACCCAAGCAAAAACAGTTTGTTTGTATCTATTAGAAATTACAGCCGGCTAACTTAAACACCAAAATGATCATCTAAAAGAGGGGAAAAACAAGAGGTAGATGTATCTGGATAGGCAAAAACTCTTTCTGCAAAGGCACAGTTTGACTTAGTATCTGGACCAGGCTAATGCTCGCCAAAACAGAGTTTCCCTTCAATGGAATCAACAAAGTCACCTGGACATATTTTACTTTGTCAAAGTAGCATATAGCTAAAGCCTCAAGTGAAGACTGTACTTAACTTGATCTGATTTTCCATATATTGTAACTATATTGTCAGTGTTCATGGAACTGCTTCTGCTTTACTCTGATAAGCCCTTCCTCCTCCCCTCAGAGCTAGTTGGGGCTCTGGATACTCAGAAAATAGCAGTGGTGTCGTGCGGCCAGGCCCATTCTATGGCGGTGAATGAGCAGGGCCAGGTGTTTGCCTGGGGAGCTGGTGAAGGGGGCCAACTGGGCCTGGGAACTGCAGAGGAGGCTGTTCGAATCCCCAGGTGACCCTGTAGTGCACCATTGAGTAAACGCATCTTTTAGTCTGATAGGAGAGAAACACTACAGGGGAAGGACATTTAAGAGATGCAGATGGGGACAGAGGCATACCAGACCACCACAGCCACACAAGCAGCCAAAACAAATGGAGGTTTAAAATTTACCAAGCATCCAAAATAACAATGCTATGAATGCTGCCATTCCCTTGAAATGCAGTCATTGTGACAATACAGGAAGCAAGCATTTTGACATCAGAAAATACCATTATGCCACCACAAAGTATTAGTGTCATATGGCATCATAGAATTATGACATCACTGAAAACCATCAGGGCACCAAAGACTGAAATTACAGTTTAAAGAATAATCATAATAACCCTTCAAATGCAGTCCCACAGCAGGATAGTGATCTTGGCTGCTAGTTATCTTATATGACTTGTCAAAGGGGAGCTTCTGTCCTCATCTTTACTACATTTGGAAATTGATAATGTTGACTTGGGAAGATAAAATCTAATTGCTGGTGGAGAACTCTATGTTCTGTTTATCATATACCTTTCAGCCAGCTAAAGAGGAGTATAATAGACAACGAAAGGCTGCACAAATCTGTTATATTACCATCATTATGCCACAAATCTGATTTATCAACATCTCACTAATGAAAATCCACTCACAGAAATTTGGACATAATTTGTGTCTCAAATGTAAGTTTTGATGACCCAGTAAGAGCAGCCATCTTTTCTACCAGTTGATAGTTGAGAAATATCTTTATTAAATTGGTCCTTTGCTCTGAAAGCAAAAATCTTTCTGTTCGTCTGCTTCTTTATCTTCCCCATGAAATTACTGCAACAGGCTTTGTTGTGGCTTCAGTCAAGACAAATGTTGCCTTCATGAAGAAATGTATTTCTTGTTTTACCTAGGTTGATCAAAAAGCTGTGTGAGCACCGCATCTCTCAAGTAATGTGTGGCAACCAGCACTGCATCGCACTCTCTAGAGGTGTGAAAGACACAAACTTTCCATAACACACTGTCAGCCTAGCTACTGTGTTACAGTTACAGTAGATTTCTCCAGTAAGCTGAGTGTTATAGGCCTGCATTTGTAGCGCCTCAGCTTAGATAGTATCATGCGACCACATCAAAGTTAGCTTAGCCTGTACTATGTAGCAGTTGAAAGGACAAGTGTATGGGTAACTCTATCACTCATCCCTCCTATCCCTCTCAGATGGCCAGCTGTTCACATGGGGCCAGAACTCCAGCGGTCAGCTCGGTCTAGGGAAGGGAGAGCCCAGCACTCTTTCCCCTCAGCCACTCAAGTCTCTGTCAGGAATACCCTTGGCGCAGATCACTGCAGGGGGAGACCACAGCTTTGCACTCTCCTTGTCTGGAGCCGTATTTGGTTGGGGCAAGAACAGTGCTGGGCAGCTTGGGCTCAATGATGAACAAGGTACAGTAGAAGGATGACACAAAAGTGGTGGACTGGGATTGTGTTGGATGGTGTAGTGAGTAGGGAGACCTTGTGTGCGTTCAGGCCCCCAGGAGAGCATGCATCTGCCCTGCTGAAATGTCCTTGAGCAAGACAGGGACACTGTTATGTCGCTGACTCTGCAAATGAAAAGGGAATTTCTCCTTCAAGGATCAGTATATCGGAGTATTGCAGACAAAATTATAACTTTGATGGGTTTACATCAAAATTTACAGTTGTGGAGATCCCTTTCAGAAGTATTGCAAGTGATCAAATCTGCAGTGTAGGTGTGTTTATATTTATTTGAGGATATGGTAGTGATGGATTGAGATTACAACAAATTCATGTTGTGACTTCAGCTTCTCCTCCAGAGAAGTCTGCAGCCAACCCTGGGTATTTTGAATGCTTGAAAGTTTTATGTGGAAGTTTTTTGTTTCTTTTGATAAAGAATTCAAATGTTTTTCCACTCCTAAATATGAAGCAAATCACACCATTTGTAAGTGAAATATAGATTTACCACAAGGCCCTTGCAGTAGTATAGCATGGAAATTACAGTACCCATAAGCTGGTTTTGCCACTGCAGTTTATACATGGAACTGGTTTTGGGTCATAGTGTGACTGTAAACAAAATAAATCATCAGTAAATATGGGTGATTGTCAGCTGACTAGAAAGAAACTAGACTCTGAAAGTTGAAAACTATGTCTCTAAGCAATATAATCCATTATTATTTGATACCGTGATTGTTACTAATTATAGCCAATATCCTTGCACATTGTATTGAATGTCATCTAGTCTGTTTTTCTGCAACACGCAAACCAGTAGTAGTGCAGAACCATGTAACCTTGCTTGTTTGTGTTACCTTCCTCAGATCGTGGTGTCCCCTGCCACATCAAGTTTTTGAGATCCCAAAAAGTTGTTTACATCAGCTGTGGAGATGAACATACAGCTGCCCTCACAAAGGCATGAATATAACTTGCATGTGCATGTGAATAACTCACTCACGAGGACCTTTATCACGCCAAATTCCAGTCATATTCCAACCAGTGTGATTTATATCCTTGGGTGGAGTTCTTGAGCATAACATATAGTTCTTAGTTTGTCTAACTGCAAAGCTATGATAAGAATTTTTGTCTCAAATACCAGTAACAAACAAATAATCCATCCATGTTGTTTGTCTGGCAGGATGGCGGCTTGTTTACATTTGGTGATGGCTCGTGGGGTCAGCTGGGTCATGACTCCACCAACAATGAACCTTTACCCAGACGAGTGCTGGAGCTCATGGGGAGTGAGGTGTCCCAAATCGCCTGTGGCAGGTACTGTTTGTCATAAAACCATAGAGGTTGGATGTGTTCCTCTGTGTCCTAACTCTTGCACTCTCTCACTCTTTCTGTTTGATCTGTCAGGCACCACACCTTGGCATTTGTGCCTTCCTCTGGTATGGTGTATGCTTTTGGTTGTAACAGCCATGGTCAGCTGGGTACAGGAATGCGGGAGGATGCCAGAAGCCCATATCCTGTTAAGAGCAACCTTCTTACAGGAAATTCTCATAGAACAGGTGACCAGATGACTCATTGCTGACTCTTATCGCTTTCATGTCATTGTGGATTGAATGGCAATTGTCAAATAGTTAAAAGGTCGTTAAAAGGTTTTAATAATTTATTTTATATACAGAAATTTGCTTCCATAAATAGGTGGCATTTGCATGTGCAACATTAACATCTACTTTTAAAATCACATGCTGTAAAATGCTCCACTCTTGCGCAACTCATGAATTTCACTGAATTGTGTTTGCCAAATCTGAGCAGTTATGAAATTGCTCAGAGAAGGAGAATGCATGCAGGGAGTAGTACAAGGAATAGGGCTGTAAGTTCCCTTAAGGATACGGAGAGAGCTCTGTCAGTGTTTCACAGTTTAAAAAAAGGAATGAAAGGGCATGTTAACCATGCACATTGAATGTCTGTAGTGGAAACCTACATAGTATCAAACAATTCATTGTAGGTTCCTGTAGTGAACTGATTGAAATCCATCATGCAAAATGCTGGTAGTAATGTATCAGGTTATATGAGCAAATTTCACTAATCTGTAAATTATTAGAATAGGCAGAAGTGAACCAGAGGCAGGCAGAAGTGACCTCAACTTCCTATTTACACATCAGTTTCCTGATCCCATCTAGTGGGTCATAGAAGAACCTCAGGTTTAGGTTGGAAAAAGAATATTGACAAACTTCTACCACATATGTCTACATCAAAATAGAATTTTGCCAAGATAATATTTTGAGATTTGTTGATCACTTGATTGAATCCACAGCATCTCTTTTCTCCCTGCAGTAGTCATCAGCCTCATCCACCTACCTACAGTGAACTCTGTTATCACATGCTGGCCAGCTAAACTTTTCTCTTTGTTCTTCTTTTCCTTGTTAAAACCAGAACATTATACTGTAACCAATATCAACTGTGGAGGAGACCATAGTTTCGTATTGTACTCTGATAAGGTATGTGATCTGACAAATGCTGCTTTAGAGTTTAGCAGTCCATCTTCCTAAAGCGGTTTGCCTATCTATTATCTCTGTGCATCTTATTACGGCTCTTCTTTGGATCTTGTAGGTTCTTATTTGCCAATGCTGCTTCTTTTAGTTTAATCAGTTCCAGTGTTGTACCACAGAGAGGCAGCGATGCCTTAGTTTTGCCTGGTCTTGTATAGGTGTACATGGAGCAAATGTCTGGGATGGATATCCTGCAGATTGCCAGGAATGTGCACTGATAAAGACATTACACACAATCTCTCCCAACAATGTAATATTTAGACCTAAGGCTTGGCCTATTTATTTTATCTACATGGAGGAAAGGGACACAACCCAAACAGAGGCCTGAATAACCTTGTACTGTGCCACACAGAGTGGAAACGCCATTGCAATTCTTCTAAATATAATCTTGACCTATAATCTCAACCTTCCTCTCTGCAGAGCTCTGTCCCTCCAGAAGACTTCAGAGTGATTAACATCAGTAAAGGCATCTCCCAGATCAATTATGAAAGTTTAAATACGTGGAGGATGAAACTAATAGACAACACAGATTCTAGTGTCACAAAGTAAGTCAACGATAAAGCATTACCATTAGAAGTACATTAGATCCTATATTTTTTAAATCATCATGCTCTTATTGTAGAATTCTAGTATTAATAGTGGAATTTTGTATTTACCTATACTGTATATAATATGACAGATTGTATTTTCAAAAATCCTTTCATCTTTTAATGGTCTGTATACTGTAGCTCAGCTAACATTTTTGATGATCGGACTCTTTTTATTTATTTATTTTTTTCAGTGACATCATACTACTACTCTCCTCTACAGCTTGTTGGAATGCCAGCTTCTTGGACCAAAGGTGCTCAAACACTTCATGCTCCATCTATATTTGAAAATATATATTACTACACAAGAAGTATAGCCAGCTTTTGCTCACATCACATTTTAAATCCAAGTAGTGATACCAGGGTTTCCAATGTTTCCTGTAGGGAAATTGGGCTGTTACAGCAGCAAAAGAAAAATAGAATCTAAATTAGAATTGAGCGAATTGGAGGTATTATACATAATTCAATCAACAGTTACAGCAGTAGAACATATTAAGTATGAAATATAAGAATGAAAAGAAAGAAAATATATGAATTACAGTATGTATGCAGGGTGTGCAAAATAACAGTAGTAGAACATAGTGGGACGAAAAAAGAATTGAGAAAATAGGTCTGATATGGAAAAATATGAATTATATGCTATAGGAAAATTAAATATGAGAATATGGAGAAAAAAAATGCTAGTGGTTTTCAATCACTTTCCAGGCTCAAAAATATGCAGATTTTCATTCCAACCAATCACTATACCAACTGATTTCACTGATTACCCCCCACCCCTCCTCCAGCTGAAGATGTTTTAATATGCTATCAGTGAAATTAGATGTATAAATAAATCAGCATATGAAGTTTTTTTTTTCTTGAAGCTAAAAAGAAATTGAATTAGAGCTAAAGTTAAAAATCTATGTTTAAGTTTCATCAGAGTTGTTGGTTTTCCGTCCAGACATGTTGGCCAAAGTGAAAGAGGGCAGAGGTGCATATTATGTAACTCAAAGTCATGCTGTTGGAGGCACATCACAGGGTCTACATAATGTATTTGCCACACACACACACAAACACACACACACACACACACACACAAACACACAAACAGAGTATGTCATGCTTTCAAACAAAACATACTAATCATCAGGGCTGGGAAAGATGCTATCTAGGTGGTCACAGAGATCCATGAGGTGATGAGGCACGTTGAGCATATGTGCAGGTCTGATGGCTGTTTAGTGCAGACTCATCACCAGATGCTTATCGTGTCATGGGAATGAGGCTTGGAGCCCATCAGAGTGGAACATTGTCCTCTGGAGAGGACCAATAAGAACTTTACATTCTACCCTCTGCTGAAACACAGACTTAAAATCCACTAGGATTTAGCAGTTATATAAACCACTGGCATGGCTGCTCCAAAAACCAGCACCACATGCGAGAGAGAGTGTTGGAGAGATGAGAGTGAGAGAGCCAGCTTGGGGATGGGCTGTTGGTGCTTATGGCTTGCACTGCACAGCAAGTGGGAGGGAAAGCCCTCATTTTCAATGACAGCATCACATTTGGGACCAAGAACAGTTAACAGAGTTCCCAAACAAGAAAAGCTCTTGGAGTTCCCAAAATTGAGTGGGTCCTGTGGACAACAATGTGTAAGAGTTATCCACAGTTCACTTGGATATAGTGCAAGGACTATCTGGCATATCTGCTGTGGTGTTTTGTTTAGCAAACAGTCTCCTCTAGACCAAATCTAGTACAGCTGTATTATGTCTAAATAAAACCCATTCTATCAATATCTGAAGGCTTACACTGTAAATAGTTGCTGTCCCTTGTTCTGAATGTTTTGTTGGGTGTTGTGGTAGAGATAATGTGGGTGTGTAGTCACTATCCCTGGCTCTCAGGCTCACAGGCTAAAGGAACAGATCTGCTTATGGATTGGATAAAATCCCCTTAGGCTGTGTCTACACCTAACAACTGATGTTCATGTAGTGTGTGTGCTTGTCGGTGCTTGTGAGTGTGAGTATGTGCATGTTCACCATTCAGTGAACTTGCCTCATAGCCGACCTGCCACATGACAGGTTAGAACAGACTTCGATCTAATCCAAAGTGATGTGTGCCTTTACATTAATGCTTTGCCAATCCCTGAGTCTGAGCATTGGCCTATTTATATCCTCAGACCTCAGAAACACTACAAATAGAGCTTGTAAGCAGTCTGGATAACAAGATTTTTTTTGCTTTCTTAGTGATGATGGCCACTTCAAAACCAACCCAAAGATCCCAGGCATCGATCTCAACTCTGTCAGAATGCTATTTGAGACACTCAGCAAACCTGCCTTCTCTGGCCTTCTGGAGCAGGTAGTGGTCAATGGTGCATTTGTAAATGTGTGTGTAAAAGGTGATGAAACTTTGTCTTTTCTCTGTCATCTTACAAGAAACTTCAAAACCCACTTTCCCCATATTCCAAGATACTTTTCAGTAGTTGGAAGTATTCTCCTCTTGTTGTCTCATTTTCTTTATCTGATCTCAGGTGGAAATAGAAAAAAGTATAAAAAATGCACCATTTAGTAATGCTAATTTAATATTAAATCCTGTCCACCAATTCCTCAGCACAAAATCATCGGCATCTTGGGAGCCATTTGTATCCATTAGTACCATAGAAAGTGTTTTTTTCCCAAACCAATATCGCCAAATACTTAAAAATGCTTGTGTCTTGATTCCTGTTCAAGGCAGCGGAGACAATAACATAAAGGAAATCACACTGATTTCTCAGTTAGTAGCTTGTGTGGCTCAAAAAGCATTGAACATCCATTTCATATGTGAATATTGACCATGCTTTGAAACACCCTGTCAAGTCATTTCTGCCGCAGATCCTTAACCCAAAATGCAGGACTGAGTCATGAGCTCTAACATTAGCTCACTAATGTTATGTTTGGGATTGGTGCACCTCAACCCAACATGATTTATTATGCTCTGTATAGACCAGGCTACATTCCACACCACTAAAAAATTTAGTGACTGATGTTTTTCTCCTGTTGCCTAGTTCATCTAGGCTGTTTCGTGGATTAAAAAATGTCCTACCAATTTTTCGCGTTTATGAATAAATTTTTTGGGCAAATTTCAAACACACATCATATAAAACATTAAAATAATTTTCTGTATAGTTGCAAACGTTGTTCATTAAATTCAGCCATGTGTGCTATCCCTCTTTCTATGGCCAACTCCCCACCTAGGCCACCAAGAGTTTTGAGAGCCTACTGATCCCCCAGCTGCCGTGCTCCCCTCCTGATGTTGAGGCCATGAGGATCTACCTCATCTTGTCTGAGTGCCCCGCCTTGCAAGACTCCAGGCACTACGTCAGCCTCACTATCCCCCTGGCCATGGCTATCCTCCGGCTAGACACCAACCCTGGCAAAGTATTGGGTAGGGCACTGGCACAGACCCTAGAAATAATATCTATTTAATAACTATGAACTCATTTGAAATTTGCTCTGATAACTTGCAGTACCCACAACATCCCCTAAATATTCCGCCAGCATATTCCACATGAATCCACCTCTATTTTTGTCTTTGAATAATGTAACAAAACACTTTGGTAATGATATAAACTGGCTGACTAGTGCCAGTATGCATCTTCTCTGTTCTCTAATTATGCCATATTATGCCCTTAGGTGCTCAAAGTCTCGCTGTCATTCAACTGCATGGCAAAATCTGACCACATTACTGTTGTTACGCATTAAGATGCAAATGTTTGATTACTAAACAGCGTGCAGAAACATTTACTCAGTATATTAGGGTGTCAAGATGAGGGTTCTTGAGTGTTTTCTGGGTTACAAACACAGATGTCTGCCTGTATGGTTGTGTGGCAAAGAAACAAAACAAAGCCTTACAAATCAGCTACTTGACGGATCATTTAGTCAAAGGAAAGATTTCACTTCAAAGCATACGTTAAAAGTGTTAACGCTTGGCCAGGCAAACAAATGCAGGCAAGGACCTTGTTACATGTCTCACCCTTTCACCGAGCTGTGATGTAGAATATATCAAAATGGAGTTACACATTGAAACTATATCGTTTCCCCACGGGGATCATTACAGTTTCCCTTTAAATTGTGTTTAATATACACACACATAGAGGCTAAGGCACCCTGAGTCTGTCACACAGCAAATATGCAGAGAGATTAATGTTTGTAATACTTCACTGTCTGACTGGCAGACACACATGCACACAAATTCACACGGATATGTGGACACTGACCCACGTGTATTCACACATGCAGGTCCATGTGCAGAAACACATGCTCACCAACAGATGCTACTACGCATGCACACAAACATACAGAGAGGCATTAGAACTTATGTAATTATGACACAAACAAATACTGACAACTTTACAGACGAGCCAACCCTAGTGCAACCCTAGTGCAACCAATTGTAATACATTATAGAATCTTTTGCTTGGGAATTGTAATTTGCCTGCGTCTCTATCCCTGCAGATAACTGGTGGTGTTTGGTTGATGGCAGTGTGTTCTCCAGATTAGTAGACATGTACAAGAGCATTGTTGTGTTTCTACTAACGGGAGGCAAGACTCTGCTCATACCGGTGTTCCATGAAAGCTATATTAGCGCCACGCTAAGGCTACTGGAGAAACTCCACAAGGTACCAAGCAAGGCTTCCTGCTTCTCGTATAAACAATGCAATCAATTCTGCATTGTGTCTCAGTACAGTATGAGGAAATGTGTTTTTTCCTGGCAACATGGTTCATAGTTTATTGTGTACAATGCCAGTTCCTAGAGCTGAGGCAGCTGTTTGTCCCTTCTTCTCAGGTTAACCTAAAGGCCCAGCATGTGGAGTACAACCGCTTTTATATCCCCGACATCACCAGCCTGGTGGACATCCAGGAAGACTACCTCAAGTGGTTTCTGAGTAAAGCTGAGGTTGTGAGTACTGAAATTATCTATAGTTTCTATAGTTTGGGATTCAGCTGTATTGCTCTTTGCTTATGTCAGTCTCTGCCTCTACAGAGGTTTAGTGTGAAATTGTATTCTTGTCTGTTTGTGTGCAATGGGTGTGCTGCTGTTTGTCAGGCCTTTCTGTCCAATGGGTTTCTTAGTTCACAGATGACACCCAAACAATCCTTGGGCATAGGAGGGGAATACATCTTTATTTCTATATCACAGTTGAATCTATCATTCTTCTCAGTATTTTTCTAAGAAGAGGTCAATTTTTTTAGTGTTGACCGTCCTTTCCCCCTGACCCACTGGTCAATGTCTCAGTCAACTGGGAGACTTAGACCAAAAATGCCACAAGTCACAGGTGTCAATCTTAATGCAGTCCGCTTTCTCTCTCATTTTGTCTTTTAGAAACTGCGAACACCACCTGCTCAGGTATTGGTTGTCAAGACTGAACTTCAAAAATCATAATATAATGTTATATGGGTAGTGAGTATATTATAGCAAACTCTTATTTTCTCGGCAGACCTCAGTGACCCTATGTGCCTACCCGTTCATACTGAATGCTCAAGCCAAGACTACCATGCTGCAAACAGATGCTGAACTGCAGATGCAGGTATGTGCTGGTAATAGTGAAAACAGTCTTGCTATAGATTCATACAGTGAGATCTACATGGTATCAAAAACCCACTTCATTGATAAAGTCGTGTGGGGTTTTCTTTTATTTCATTGAGTAAAAATTAGAACCATTGAGATTTTGGTTTGATTGCGCTCAGTAAATTTATTTTTTTTTGTCTATGAGTTTGAATAATCACCTTGCATCCTCTCTTTCCTTTCCTACCTGTGACCACTACCAAGATGGCAGTGAGCGGTGCAAACCTGCACAATGTCTTTATGCTGCTCACACTGGAACCTCTTCTGGCTAGGAACCCTTTCCTTGTGCTCCATGTCCGCAGGGACCACTTAGTAAGTGACGCCCTGCGTGAGCTCACTGTGTACTCTGATGTGGACCTTAAGAAACCACTCAAGGTGAGAGCAAGTCTTTTCTACCCAGAAAGGTCACCTTGGTTCACTAAATTTTAATTTTGGTCACAGAAACTTTTTTCTTTTCACTCGTTCCTATGTCCAATTACCTCTGTATTTTTTTGTGATCTCCTTCCTTATCTACTCATCCCTCCCATTCCTCCCTCCAGGTGATATTTGATGGGGAGGAGGCAGTAGATGCAGGTGGGGTAACTAAAGAGTTCTTCCTGCTGCTGTTGAAGGAGCTGATGGATCCTGTATATGGGATGTTCACTCATTACACCGAGTCCAACCTACTTTGGTTCTCAGACAAAGTAAGTTACAACACTGTGGCCACATATTGATGGGGTGAAAGTATATGTTTTCTTACTAGTTAAATGTTTATGTAACAATTTAATAAAAAGTAATAAATGGAAACACATGAGCTTTGTGAGGCTTACTTCAAACGGAAAGAACACTATTATTTTGTTGTTGTTGCATAGAATAGTGTCAGTACAAGAATATGAATAGGTCTTTGTTGGGAGTGGAGATGACATTTGTTACATTGCAAATGCCAAGGTAAGTTTGTCTATTGAATTCCTCCTACAATCGTAGAAGATGAGAGGCGGTGACCCCCACTGTTTCAGAAGAGGACATTTGGGTTTGTCAATGCCAGATGCAGAGCGAGAGATAATGCACCTGCAAGGTTTTAAAAAAGTTCAAAATGGATTATCCTTTGTTACTTAAAAAGCAGGTTAGTGCATTTTTAGTCAATATTTCAATAACTCAAATGAACTTTTGGCCCTGCATTTGGTTGGGCATATTTTAGTGTACAGGTTTTTTGTGTTAGCAGTAAGCCTATAATGGATATCCAGAATGTGGGCAATAGTGCTCTGGTTGTTATGGCTGTTGACCTCGGTCAGTGTTTTCCAGGAAGAACTGCTGTTTGTGGGATTACTCATAGCAAGTCATTGGGGACATTCAAGTTTACAAAATAATTACCTCTATAGTGTGACATGTCCCTGAGCCTATGGACATTGAGTTAATTGAGAGAAATTATAGCAATTCAACAATAAAACTGAATTATTATGGGCCTTTAATGATGAGAGACAGATTGTTTTGTCTGTCAAGGCAAGAGCTAAGAGCTTCACCTTGCACAGACACATGAATTGTAGGACCTTGTTTGCCCTTTACTGCTTAGGACAAAGAAATGTTTTGAACACACACGTTCAAAATATGAAATGTACATGCACACTTTCTGAAATGCTCCTCATATATTAACACCAAAATTCTAACAATTGCGAACATTAAATGGAATTATTTTCCCATATACTGTATTTTCAGGCATATGCGCAGTGTGTCTGTTCAGTAGGTCGCTTGGGTTGGAAGCCTGAAGCTTTGGATTAAAGGCTCTACTGAAGTGCTGCAATTATCCTGCTGTTGTCCTTTGTTGAACAATTGCAACTGAAAAATAGTAGCTTAATAAGCTACTATGAAGCTCTAATAGGCTAGGAATAGAAATGCATATTAGATAGTGTTACTTTATCAGCCTTTAACACTATCAGAGCTGATGTTTTCAAGATGGATAGATGCCATCATGTCCAGCCAGCCTCTGCCATGCCACTTCACACACATCACAGAGAATAGAAAATGGATCAAGAACACTTACTTACTGTCCAACCTCCAGTATTAGTAGCCTACTTCATTGAAATATTTTCCCCTAGGTAAAACTGAGAGGATATGAGAGATGATTTTGAAATGATTGCTCTTTGTGCATCTCCAGTGTTTTGTAGAGCACAACTGGTTCCACCTGATTGGGATCATCTGTGGGCTGGCCATCTATAACTCCACGGTGGTGGACCTCCATTTCCCACTTGCACTCTATAAGAAGCTGCTAGATGTAGCACCCACATTGGAGGACCTTAAGGAGCTGTCGCCCACCGAGGGCAGGTAACACATGCTGAGTTCTATATGAAAAGGAATGCTACAGTCTGTGGTGTCAGGTCATTTTGGTAGCAAAGTAAAATGACCCTAGTCCTGCTCCTGCTTTGTTGGGATTCACACGAATGGTAACTTTGTTCCTCCTGCAAGCAATTAGTGTTTATTCCTGTATAATTGGGTCCATGTTACCTAGTAGTTCTAGTGGTGTACCAAAGGTGGAAACCTTGAGAGAAATTCTTCCTACCTCTATTTATGAGTGTAATCAATACATTATATTTGTCAAACTTTTTGGAGGGCATTTGAACAACAATCTCAAAACCTGATGAGATCAAATAGACATGAAATTGTTTTGCAAGCATTTCCAAAAGTGACATCATGTTTGGCAGTGTGTAAACAGTGTGTCACTCACTTACATAACCAGTGTTTTTTTTTATGTGACATTGAAATTGACTGCCATTGGGAAATGTCTCCTCATTGAATTTGGAGCAGGAAGGGTTAGCATTTAGCTTAGCGTCTAATTGTCTCCAGATTCACAATAAATATGTTTGAAACATAATTGTCTCCAGATGGCCGCAGGGAAGTGCTGGAGCTATTGATTTTGAGATTAGTTCTCTGAAAGCTACAAGTCAGGCAGCACAGCCACAGCCCATAGTGTTGCTATTGGAAACAGCACATCCTCCAAGGAGATGATCTATAAAGCCATTCTGGATGCTAGGTATGAGTCTTAAAGGAGCACTCAGCACTTTGGTCACCTCATGCTGAAATGATAGAAATGGGACTTTCATTAGATAGTTGTACTGTAAAACGATGTACCCTGAACTAGGAGATGAATTGTGTTTATGTCCCCTTAGTATTCTTGTAAACTACTGGCTAATGATGTCAGTCTCTCAGTTGAAATTAGAGGTCCCCATTTAATCAAAGCCCACTTTATAGTAGTATACTAGTTGCAAATTGCAAGACAAGTGTCATGGTGCTCCATCCCATTCCACTTGGCTAGCCTTGTTGCCTGTCTCTTGCACTCTACACACATTTCCTTTCCACCTTCACTATCCTTAACTTTGCTTGCCATGCTTCCTGTGTTTTGGTGGTAAATAATCTAGCATGTGCATCTAGCAACTAACATAACACAGCCCCCCCGCCACATCATTTTCCATTATTACCTCTCAACAACTTATGTGCAATTTCAGGGTTTCCTATCTACAGGGGTGTAAAGTACTTGAATAATTGTACTTTGTTACTATATTTAAGTACTATTTTAGGGGATTTGTACTTGAGTATTATTAAGTTTGCATATTTGTACTCTTACTCAATCACATTTGAGAAAAAAATACTTTTTACTCCTTACATTTAAAATTCAGACCTTCAAAGTACAAAGTACAAGTTACAAGTTAGTATTATTTTTTTCACTGGCCAAACTATTAACCCTGCGGCCAAACTTTAATTAAAACAGCCAATCAGATCCCAATCAATGGAAAATCAGCCCACCCTATACCCTTGCTGATTGGTCCCAATCAATGGAAAATTAACCCACCCATACCCTTGCTGATTGGTCCTTGGGGATCTTTGATTATAGACACCCACTATCATAATATGACAGTCAGAGAAGCTACAGATGGACACTAACGAATGATGAGGACGAAACGGTCGGCACCCATGGTGAAGGGGGTCAGCTACACTGCAAGAAAAAAATCTGTAGAAAAACGGATAATGTCCTGGCAGAAAATTACCAGTACCTTTTCCGTTAAATTTACAGACATTTACTTCAACCCTAAAATGGAAAATTCTGTAGATTTACAGTATATCCTTTGTACCATTCACAGACACGTCCGTCAATCCTAAAGCAGAAATTTCTGTAAGATTACAGCATATCCTCAGTAGCATTTGCCGAAGATTTCTTCACCACTGAAAATTCTAATAATCAAATCTGTACCATTTCTATGGACAGTTTATTCACAGCTGAAATGTAAAATTCTGTATAGTCACTAGTAGCCTACATTTTCTGGTAAATATACATGTATTTTCTTCCACTCTAAAACAATGCTAAAATACAATGACTGGTATCCATCACCAGACCAATGTAATGTTCTAATGTGATAAAATAACTATTTAAACAGCTAATACAGCAACATGATCAAATAAATCCACCACAATATATACAAATTGAACATGTTTATTTTTTCTTCAAGTAAATTTTTTCCTCATGTAAACGTATTCATAAAATTGCATTCAATGGCTTTTGTTTGCTTTAAACAGGTTAACAGACTAAAACATTGAAATGTCAATTCATTTTACAATGTGCAAAAACTTTTTTTTGCTTTAAACAGCAACAAACAGAATGAAACACAACAAAATAAAATGAAAATACATTCAATAATGAGCAATGTCCCTGTACAATAATGGTGTTGCACCAAAGGATCGTCACAATAAAGTTTTAAACTTCGAAACAAGTGAAACTTTCAAGATTCAAAACCATTTTCAAATACATGGCAAAAAACAAATTATAAGCACCACTGCTTACTTTCAAAGCGCATGGTCCAAGTATGTATGAGTGGACCAAACTGTAAACTCAAGTCAGCATAGTGAAGCAGATAGTGGTATTTTGGTCTAAGATTTACATGTGGGAAAAACTCTTGCCTCATTTCCACATACTCTTCGATCAGTACCTTCATGTAAACAATCTGAGACTCTGAAAGGCTAGGTGCGCAGACAAATTCAACTAACTCCCTCAGAATAAGTACCAGCTGCCATATAGCATTGTCAGCATCTTCAATTCTGTCATGCACTAAAATAGGCAAGAACCTCAATAGCCACCTGTTTTGGGCTGCATGGCCTCCAAGCTTTGCTCCCTTGTTGGGAATAGCATTTGGCTTGTTGCTGCTTTCATCAGGAAATGATTTGAGTCTGTCATTTAGTGACTCGTAACTGAACCACTTTTTTGTTCTAATTAAGAACTGCAAACACATTGCTATGTCATAGTCAACAACACCCTCAAACATGTCATGTGCTAGACAGGGCCGGCAGTCAGGGCTGACACACGTGGAAATTAGACAGTTTGTTGAAAACACTGTTGCCTTTAATGCCCTGATGCATGGTCACTTCAGGGTGACTCTCCAAAAACTGCACAGACTCATTATAACCAGCAGGATCTCTATGAGTGACAACTGTGAGAGGGTTAGGCTGAAATACATCTTTTGTGACTAGACAGTATCTACAGAAATACTCAGCAAAGCTGAAATGTTCTGTAAACCCACCAATCATGTGGGAGCCCAGGTTATCTCCCATTATGCAGGTGACAGTACCTGTATATATCTTACCCTCAAAAGATATGCCCTTTACCTCCAGCTCACACAAGTCTGACACAAGCTCACTGAAAAATGTATCCACTCCAAAATATTTACAGTCTCTCTATACAGAGCACTACTAACTGTATTTGATCAACAGTTGATCGGTGGTGTGGATAGAAATTTCCCAGAGTGAAGTAGACAGCTAAAACATTGTGCTTTTGCTTGGCAGATCCAAGAGGATTAGCCACCTCAAAAGCATCTTGAAAAAGCATCACCTTTAAAGAATATGGGTCTGAGGCAAACATGGCATTAGATCTAATGACATGCTCATCAGTGAAATCATGGAGTGTACCATCTTCAACAAGAAGAGGGTTAAAACTCTGCTGAGCTGCACTTCCCTCTTTTAGCATTGCTCTGAGGCTTTCCAGTACTGGAATGTAATGATAGTGCCTCTTCTGCCCTCTATCATTGTACCCAAGTGTGACTTGGTTGAACATAGTTATAGTGCGTTTTGTAATATTGCAGCCTTTGACCATCTGCTCGTATGCACTCTTCCCAAGACATGTCAATGTCTCTGTTGGAACACCATACTGTTCAAGTTCTCGAGATAGCACATCCATTGTATACTCCTGTTAAATATCCTGAAGAGTTTTTATTTCATTTGCTATCTCTAATTGTGGAGGTTGAGACTGAATACTGCAAGCCTGCAAACCCAAGTAAAACAGAGCTAGATTCTCTGTGTAGGCATCTTGCCCTTTATCACTCCCAACATCCTTACTTTGGTCTGCATCAATCACGTCAATTCGTTCAGGTACATTCTCTGCAACATGTGCTCCCTCACCTGGAAAAGACTGTTCTGCAACTTCGCATAGATGAACAGGGGCTATCTGGGTGACATTCCACCCTCTATGATATCTGGAAATATGAGATGAAAAGTCTTAGAACATCCTTCAAAGGGACAAGTCAGACCCTCTTATACGTGGCCAGTCAAGTGAGACACAAGCCCTTTAACATCTGCTTATTCTCTGCTGCAAAAATTCAACGAGCACTTCAACTGTACAGACACACTCCGGTTCCAAGTTTGTCTGGTCCTTGTGTCTGGGTGTGTTCGTGACATATGAACAGCAAAGCAGTTGAATGAAGAAAACCTTCTTCCACAATCTTTATGTCCACATAAAAATAAATACATGTCTGTGTGCTCTGCAGTGCTTCAGGTATTCAGTCAATGAGACGCATTTAAATTCACAAACATTACAAGCCAACATAACAGTAAGACTGCCTTATCTAATCTTGCACCAGGCAAATTCAAATTGTTCAAAGAAAAAAAGGTATATTGTTTGACTTGGCTTACTAATAGGCTAAGAGGTTGACAGTTGTCAATGAGGGCCTCAGTTGACTCAGATACTTCGGGACAAAGATCAGGTTGTGAGGGGACTCAGAGGAAGGAGAAATGCTATGCCTTGTCAGACTCTCATATGCAACTGAGATTGAATTTAGAGCTTTGACATAAGTATAAAGCTCTCACGTGATGAGAAACAGATGCTGAAAGATCATTCAGAAAGAAAAGGTGAACTGGAGTGTTAATAGATTAGCATTGTTCGAATCCTCTCTCCCTCTCTCACTCACACCTGAGCTAGCTAGGCTAACAACTGAGCAAGGCCAGCAGCAGTCAATCACAGCCTCACCTGACTCAGCCATTTCAGGTCAAGATCATCACACTAAGATGTAGTGTGTCAGCACCACCACCACTGTTGAAGGCATTAAACTGACCTATACCCAGCATTGCACTTATCACAACTGCTCAACAATGTCATGACAGCAATATGCCGCATGCTTGAAACAATCTGCTCAGCATTACATAAACAATCAAAAACATTCAGGACTTTTGATTGCCAACAATCAAAAGTCCGCAAAATATTCCTGGCTTAACTGGTAATGGTAGACACGGGTTAACAAAAGCTGAATTACTCTTTCCAACTAAAACGATACTGAGCTAAGTCCTTAACATAAATCATTTTCGTTAAAAAAAAATTTTATTATTGATTTTTACCACAGAAGTGTGAGAGAGGTTTCTCCAACTCCGAACTCCGAATGAAACTTTGACAGAGTTTAATGACCAACGTGTGTGATGGCCCCTGCCTCTTGCACTTTTTGCGTCAAGCAGGGGTTCTTGCTATTGTTCAAAATACGTGTAGAACACCTGTGAAAAATCAATACAGAAAATTCCTTCATATTGACACGGTACACTGGGCCCTATTTTTACGGACTTTTCTTAGAGTGTAGCCAGTATTTGGTTTGCTAAATACTGGCTAGATGAATGCATTAGTTTCCACTAGCATTGCTACTAAATGCTAACAAGCTTCCAGTGGACATTTTCAGTAACCATATGGCCGATTTCAAGTCTTTGACAAGAACCTTAGGATTTGCGATATTAAACCCAAGTATAAAAAACTGAACTATACCTTAATTGTTTACAAGGCTGTAGTTTGGCCAACTTAATACCTGGACGCGGTGATGTGAATGCTGTCCATGTTACTTTACCTTACATGTTTTTTCAAATTCGATGGAAAAGTTCATTAAAGTCATTTTAATGCAAAAAAAGTCTCCTGTTATTTAATTTCAGCATTGTCTATCCATTGCAAAAATACTTTTTTTTTTTTTGAAATACACAAGTAGAGTACAAGTAGAAACTTGTACTCAAGTGTATTTTTAGCTAGATACTTTGACTTGTAATTGAGTAAGACTTTGAACCAATACCCATACTTTAACTTAAGTAGAATTTCTGGATACTTTTTACCTCCCTGCCTATGTATTTGATCCAGGTTGCTAGGACAAGCACAGCTGTTTGACTACCTAAGTGCTAACAGCTAGATGTAGCAAGATGCCATGGTGTGCAGATGCTCCTAAAATGGAGAAGGTAGTGTCCCAGATATCAAGAATAGAGTCCTATGGCTGTGTTCCTGAGTCTTTTATCTCAAGTGCCTTCTGTGTGAGAGGAATTTTGATGAGAATGATTCTGACTTTCTTTTGCTCTCTTTCACCTTCCCTTTATGTTTCTCCAGCGAGATAATTAGCTTGTGTTGATCATGTGTTAAAACTGAGTACTGCTCCTCCTTGACATCCAGTCCCTCCTTTTCCCTCTTTGCAGGAGTCTACAACAGCTTCTAGACTACGACGGGGATGATGTGGAGGAGACATTTTGTCTCAACTTTGCCGTAAGTGTAACTTGTCACTTGTTATTCTGGCTGTATTAACTGAAAAAAGTGAAAATGGTTGAATTCTAAACAAATACCCTACACCCTCCAGGTTCTGCACATGTACCCCTGCAATGTCTCTGTACAAAAACACAGATGTATCACAGATGCTCTAACTGAACTAAATGTAGTGTGTGTTCATTGCAGATCACCAGGGAGAACTATGGGCTGACAGAAGTCAAGGAGCTCATCCCCGGAGGAGAGGGCATCACTGTGGACAAAAGCAACAGGTGAGGCACCTTGTCTCAGCGTTGTAACAGAATTGATATATTTTTGGTATTACTGCTAATAGTTTCAGTACTGGAATCCTAAAACCACATTTCATATCAGTACTAACAGTACTGTAGTAACAGTACTAATATGCCCCAAGGATGAACTTTTAATTCTGTGCTTCCTGTCAAAACAGAATTTTGGGTTTCATTTGAAACATGAGACAATGCTGCAAGATTAACCTCGATCAGTCAAGGTTGCAATTACCAGTAGATGAACAAAGGAGACGAACAGATGTGCCACTCTGAATCCTTTCCACCTTCCCTGACCCTTTCCAAATGAGAGAAGATCAGTCGGTACGATTCATATTTTTAGGCCGCAATTTCAGTAAATTAGATATTTCTAAGAATCCATTCATAAACAGGCTTACCACACGATGTCCCAGTTCATAAAATCCGAGAAGCTCTAGGTATATTACAATTAATTTATCCTCCAATATCTGTTCCCTCTGAAAGACAAACAGATGACAAACAGTATTTTTTTTCCAAGTCTGGCACAGAGATTATCATGGACTCATGCATCTGGCCATTTGTGTCCTATATTTCCAACTGAAGGTCATGCTCTGTTGTTCTCAGT
>OOFE01044894.1:7522-22472 GCA_900323365.1 Monocentris japonica | reverse complement strand
CAGTGTTGCCAACTTAGCGACTTTGTCGCTATTTGTTAGCGAGTTTTCAGACCCCTCTAGCGACTCTTTTTCAAAAAAGCAACTAGCGACAAATCTAGCGACTTTTTCTAGTGTTATTGGAGACTTTTGGAGACTTTCGTTCTTACTCTTCTCAACGAGCAGCGGGTGCTGCCGTGGGCCCCTCCCCCGTCCCAAAGCACTCACAGGCAGTCAGAGCAGGAGATGTTCACCCCTCCGCGTCCAGACTGCAAATGAATCGCGCATGCACGAAGCCGCCACTGGCTGATCCCGCCCTGGCTTACAGTCAGGGCGGGATGTAAATGTAAAATTTTCTTTGTCTTAAATAAATCACTGCACTAAAATAAATGTTTTTTACTCACTTTTTGTCTCTCCCGCGACGTTACTCGTCTCTCCTACAGCGTCCATTACAATTTCGAGCGCATGGTCAATTATGCAAATGAAGTGATGACGTCATTTAGCGACTTCTAGCGACTTTTAGGACAGCCAATAGCTACTTTTCTTACTGAGGAGTTGGCAACACTGCGTTAAACAGGGTTTTCAGTCCTCACAGACATGGATTGTGCAGAATGGGGTGCAACTCAACAGCAGCAAGGTGGCCCTAATATTTTGTACACTCTGTGTTCCTTACCTATCTTGATCTTGCGATGGAAGTTTGTGGTGTCCATGGAGGCAGTGACAACGTTGGAGTTGCTGTGTCGAGATGCCACAACGCCCGCGACCTCGTCCATCAGCTTCATTGTCACACCTGTTCAAGAAACACAATTTGACTGTAGTACGATATGTTTTCATACGGAAGACTACTCCTAAAACTGTTTTCTGTTACTATCCCTTATTTTATTGTCTCTTTTGTCTGAATTTGTGTCCTTTGTTTTCAGCAGAGCACTTAGTGATAAAACTGGTAAAAGGGCTATATACTGTAAATGACTCTGACTTGACATGAACCTGGACGTGGGACAAACCTAGGGCCCTTACCAATATAAAACAGGTGAAATTCCACTGTATCCCAGAAAATTGAAACTGGTTCTCAGAATGGTTAATAATCTTCTAAAACAATGCCCAGTTCCCTTAACACCAAATCTGTCCTGTTGTACCAGCAACAACATGAGGTGAGAAAATCTCCTCCAATATTGTGATTAAATTTCAATAACATTATTTGTGTTTCATTAATGACTGCAGTAGGAGATCTCCCACAGGGCTAGACCGACTGTGCTGTCTGGATCTGAAAGACCAATTTCAATTTCTCCTCTAATATTATTTGTCCCTCGGCATATCAATAAAACACCAGCATGTCCTTCAAACATTGTTAGTAATCAACTGACTAATAAAAGAACTTCTTGACCTGCTACTGAAGACCCCCAAGACACACACACTTACGACCGCAATGCCTGTGCTAAGCTGCTGCACACACGTATACTCACACACCGGGTGTGCTTAGTTCTGTAAACACACATACCAGTCATAAAATGCAACACACTTATTGAATCATCAAAATATTGCCCATTTAAAATGAAGGGTCTCCTTATTAACTGAGTGAAAATGATAAGGAAGATCTGGTTGATCACAAAGTGGATCAGCACTGACTTGTCAGTCCCAGATGAGTGACAATCATAAGGTGTTAACACAGCAACCAGAAGCTGCTCGTAGTTTCTCTCCTATGCAATCAGAAAGCATTATGCACTGCTATCATCACCAGTGAAACAGGGCCACGCCACAGTCATTTTCTCTGCAAATCAAAACTGGCCATTTAGACAAGGTTAAATGGAGTCATTCTGCTGGAGGAATACTCAGTAGTGTTTCCCTGCACTGAGAGCATGCTGATAGACTAAAGGAAACACTAACACACTGAGATGAGATTGTTTTCATAATACTTAATGGATTTCATAATACATAAAAAAAGAACTATCTACCTGAAGTTGAATTATGAATGTGCCTTTTACCGCCACGCCAAGTTTCGTTACTCGGTTATTTCATTTGCCTGTTCACAGGCCCTTCATCTAAGTGGCAAAAGTTCTTTGTCTCACCCACACTGATTGTATTTCTTTTTTGTCTGCTCTGTTTTCAGTTTTTTAGCATTATTTAACATTTTAACCCAAATTTAATTTGGAACAGGGGCAAATGTCAACCATTGGGGGGACAGGCCCACCTCTCCTGGACAGTATAGAGGAAACAAGTAGACTTTTGGCATCAGGATATCACACATAAAAAGGACATTTATAATCAAAAGCTGTGCCAGGGTTTGCATGCTTATGCAGGTAATGTGAATATTTAGGTACTATTCCAGTTTAGTTAGTTAGTTTATCTTGGTAATAGCATATGTTTCAAACATGTGGTCCAAAAAAGGCAGAGTCCTAGGATGCTTTTGGATGCAAAACAACATCAAATAAATTATAAAATAGCCTTGCAGGGCAGTTTGCCAGCCTAAAAGCTCACAAGTGATTCAGGGGGCAAGGCAACGTAGGACAGGAAATCAAAGTTGCAGATTGTGACTTGAAAGCCATAAGGTGTGCTGGAGCAGAGCCCACAAATTGGGCACATAGGAATTTGCAGATCTACCCAAGCATTTATCTTGACTAGGCGCTACGTGCAGCACATCTGGCCATGGCTGCTTGTGTCGTGAGTGGAGGAAACACACAGTTGTTTCCAGGTTTGTTGCAGAATGTGGGACATCTTATATGGAGTGGGTGGCTGGGTTGGACATGTCAAGGAGGGAAGCAAGGGAGAGGGTAGCATCTGTTTCTCATCACAGACAAAGTGTGTGCACATGTATGTGTGCATGCATTTGTGAACGTATGCTCGCTTTTAGATATTCAGACCCTTCCCTAGACACTGCAGCCTCCCCAATCATTCCTTCTGAGTTGTTTTTTGTGTCCCTGTGTTACAGAAAATCAATAAGTCTTCTTGGTGATGGCTGGGTTGGCTCCCAAAGGCTCTCACCATCTGCACTGTGTGGCTCTATTTATGACAGCCAAATATGTGGGAGTACAAACAGAATGTGCTGCTTGCTCCCAAATGCAGCTTTTACTGTAATAGTGGGCCTGCTGAGTTGATTAAGGATTAAACATGCTATTACTTTGACTTTCTCCTAGCCCAAATGGCCAGAGCATCACTGCCATTTGATTTTGCTAATAATACTAACATCTACAAAGGCCACTGGAAAGTATTTTTTTTCTAAACTAAACCTTTCTCAAAGTGGTGAAAAGAAAGGCAGAGACTTAAATTTCCCACAGGACATTTCAAAGGGAGATGGCTTGATGCTAGAGAAATTTTCACTTGAATCTCCCTCTGGCTTTGATACACGATTATGTGGTTAAACCCAGGCAGCGCTGCAGTATAAAAGGCCGTCCTAACAGCAAATGTGAAGGCTGTGTCATGTTGAACTCTCACCAAAATGCTGCTGATAGGGGAACTACATCTGTTAAAATGTCATCTTGATGTGACTGGTAAGGTAACAACAGTGTGTGTGGGGCTTAAAGTGTGTAGTTGTAGACATTTGTCACTGCCTCCCTAAAGCCCGTTGAGAGGCATTTTCCAAAACCTTATCTTTTTTGCCTCCCCATCTCCACCATGTCATGTGAAAATTGATGGGATCTCACCTCGGATTGAAAATGTCCCATGGGTACAAGACAAAGCCAGCAGATATTCAAGGCCTAGAGTGGTCATGCCTGTGCATGTCGCCACCCTGACATTTACTAGAAACTGCTCATGAGCCACTAAACAAGGTGATGAACCACGTTCTCACTCAGCCGACTTACAGTTGAACTGAAAGGATATTTTGATGACCGTTACTGTGCATTTGTCACTAATATGCATTTTTATATGCATCATTTGAACTTTATTTTGATTGACTCACTATTAATGGTGCATAACGTTCAAGTACAAACACAGACAGCCATTCAGACAGCATGCTGTTTCCCCACAGTTTATGAGTGGCAATATAATTTGTAGTGAAACTTTTTAGTGGAAAAACCATTATGGTAAATTGTTTGTTTGTTTGTTTGTTTGTTTGTTTTAACTTTAAGGCATTTGATTTTATTCTGCAATGATCATCTATCTTTGGACCATGATAGTCTAGTCTTGTTTGCGATTACAAGATTTTTCCCTTGTAAACATTTTTAGGTGTATCAAGAATGGCATAGAAACAATAACAACTGTGATGGAGTCAAAGTGGAGCATTAGCCAAGATGATCTGTTTAGTTAGCCAGATAAGACAACAGAAACTGCTGGTCCTTGCTCTGTTTAGAAATATCACTGTTCTGTGTCTTCAACTTGTGTTATAGCAGTGCTGCAAAATGGAAGCTCTTCACTCTGTGTTTTGCAGTTATTTTGAGTTATTATCATCTGATGCATGAGTACTGTAGCACTAATGCTATTAATGCTTGAAACAAAGTGACCTCAGATTTTTGGCATTTCAATTTATTTGATGTTCCAACTGCAAATATCAACCGATAAGAATTAAATGATATTTTTCTGTCTATCTGTCATGGGCACAAGGGCTCTCACGAGAATGAAATGATCTTTAAGAGGTTATTTGGGGTAAATAAGGGGACGTTAAGGGGGAGAAAGCCCTGCCTAGCATGCACTGTTATGAAGTGAATGCTAATGTGCTCCATGGCTAGACTGGAATAGTCAAGAGTATCTTCTCACATGAACTCTGTAACTAAAGAACATGAAAGAACAGAACATACACTAATGTATCAAGGACTGTGAATTTCTGAGGGATGTCTGGACAGAGGAGAGTGGGCTCCCGTTGCTTTGTTGCCTGGCTCCCTGGTGTTATCAGCTCTCCAGATACAACCTGGGGAAAACAGGCTGGTGGGGCTTGGGGGATACTTGCCCCAGTTTGCTCTTGTTCTTCTCTTTACCACACCCCCTAAGAGACCTCAAATGGCCTAAAAGTAGCAATAAGTACTTCAACAGTAGAGGTTTGGATGTTTGACAATACTGATGGTTGGTTGGGTAGATAATGGAGTTAGGTCTGGTGGCAGAGCTGAGAGGCAGTTAAAGGTAGTAAATGACAAAGGTGGAAGTGGGTCTCTTCGTTACTTAAATCTTTTGAAATTTCTTTGGTTATTTTTCTTCACCAGAAGAAAGTTTAGGTGTAAGTAGGTGTAAGTTGCATGTCCCTTGGTTTCAGCGAGGAATATTAACAATGCTAACAAGCTGTTAAGGGAAAAGTTTTCCTAACAAAACAAAATGTCAAGGTGTCACTTCAACATATGAGCAAACAAATGGTTCCTCTACACAATGTAAAATTCATCTGGTGCATTCAACAGCAAGCAGCAACTGGATGTCTAAATCATGTGGAGGACCACAATGCCCTTGAATACCAAAGATGCTTGTCTTGATTAATCACTACCATCAGTGGAACTGTTAATGCAACTCCTGCAAAACCCCTCGTACAGTCCATGTAAAAGGTTGAAGTGAGGCTCAATGTGAGACTGCAAATGAGGACAAGCGAGGCCAAGACAGCCCTAGGCCTGGCGTTACACATTCACAGTGACATGGCACAGTATGACTCTCCCTTTGCCATAGGGTGGGAACGCAAAAGGGAGTAGGGGGGGAGGGATGGAGATGGTGTGTGTGAAGAGGAAAGAAGGACAGCTCACTCCAAATGGGGAAAAAAAGGGCAATTAGTAACCAAGTCCCTAGTGGAGCCCAGTTTGCCATGGGGCAGAATACCTCCGTGATTAGATTCCTTGTGACGATTTTCCCCAAATCTTCTCGCACGACGCTCTCCATCGGCAACAGGCATTAGAACAATGAAGGGAGTCTTCCGGGCAGCTTTTGTCGCCCGTCAACTCTGGCTACTAACTTCAAGTCCTTTCAATTAGAAGCAGCTCAGAAACAGCACAGAGAAAGTGAGATTGTGTGAAAGAGAGTGACACCAAGAGATATCAAGAGCAGAGCAGCCCTTTCTGTCATACGTGACCTCTGTCTCTCTCACATATTCTCTCGTCGTCAACTCTTCAACTTACTCCCTCTGTGTCCCAATGTTAGACATCTGACTCGCTCTTCCCTCTCTCTTCCCCCTTTTTTACTCTCGGCCTTTCTGTATCCACCAATCGCATTTCACTTTCCACTCCCTCTCTCTCTTCCTGTCTCTCTCATCCCCTCCCTACCAAGTGCTTTAATCACGAACAGTATAATCAAACAGTTCAAACTGCCTCCTAATGAGCTGTTACCATAGAAACAGCTCCTGTTAACATTATCGCCACGTAGCTCACCGCACCACCCCCCGGAAAGTCCTATAAGCCACATAGTCTTTGTATATTTGTCTGCTAGTTTACCATTTCCAGCTGTTGCAAGCCTTGCTTGGCACAGGGCCTGCATAAACACAGCATTTGTAGCACCTTAATGGAATTGTGCATGGAGTGAAGTTCTGCAAATAGCAAGCGGGCACTGTCATGGTTTCGATAAAACTGTAAGCTCCATGCACACTGCCAGGGTAGGAGACCAGAGTCACAGTCCTATGGTTAGAAGTTGGAAAGAGATAATAGCAGAGGGGGAGGGAGACGCCCTGCCTAGAAACAGCCTATTCTTTTTCTTTAGATTATTTTAATGGCAGCTCTGCGTTATAGAGGGCTTTCAGGTGGCGTAACTCACCCTCTGGTGGCCATATTGGAGGTCCTCAGCTCTTGGGGAACAGCTTGGGCAATGGCTGATTGCATTTCTGAACTTACGACTTGGCCGTCTCAACAGTTTGGAATAGACATAGTTAATGCATGTGCTGATTTTGGCTGGGAAGTATCAACTGAGGAGCATCAGCACCACAGCAAGACCCAAATGCAGTGAATATGAAAACAATATATATATTTTTTTATTATTACCTGGTTGCTGAAAATGTTTTTTAAGTTTTTTGTCAGCATCGTCAGATATTTAAAAAAAAGAAAAAAGAAAAAGCAATAAAATAAGGATAGGGTCAGTGATAACTCAGAGGACTCCTTTTCCATTCTTCACTTGTGCTTAAACCAAGTAATAACATGAAAAGCATGGATTTTGTGAAAAAAATGTAAAATCAAGGGCTGTACTAAAACATTGCTTGATAGATGAGAACTTGTTCTATAAACATATCTGGTCATATGTTGTTGTTTTTTATTATTAAGACCTGTTGGGTTCCCTCAGAAAACATTCTTAAGGTGAAATCTAGTACACAGAAATAAATTATTTTTCTTCACATTCTTCGCTGACAGCTCTAGACTTGCAGACAAATTAGAGTCAGTCAAAATGAATGTCGTGATAACAGATTTTTGTGTAAGCTCAGTGTTGAGTGGCGGTGCATACTACCACAACACACACACACACACACACACTTAAATTTTAAATCTTGTATCCAGAGAGACTTGCAATGAGTGCAAGAGAGAACAACAGAAGAATATTGAGGCAAGAGCTAGCACACATGAACACACATATAAACACACACACACCACTGTTCACAAAGGTCGATCACACAAGCTTCAGCGGACATATCCCGTGTCTCCCAGAGTTCCTCTGTCTCTGCCAGTGACATGTTTATATACCCACTGAGCATAGATCAGAGCAGAGGACAGATAATATAGAGCCGCAGTGATGGATCTGTTCCTGTGCTGAGAAGCTCCCTGGCTCAACTGTCTTGACTCTGCACACAAACATTCTGTATTAAATCTGTTCACACAAACCACTTTTACATGCAAACAAATATATTTCTCCTCTCTCTCTCTCTCTCTCACACACACACACACACACACACACATATACATGCAAGTACAAAGATGCACACACGCAAACAGATGTTCGAAAGCATGCACACATATGGGCAACAAATGCAAACACATGGACGCAAACAGGAATTCTCACACACACACACACACACACACACACAAACTGACAAGCAGACATTTTAGTGCACATATAGGACAAAACCATTATATATGAAAAAATCCATCTTACTGACATGGGAACAAATTCAGAGAATGTAAAACTTCACTCTGATTCAACTTTGAAAAGTATTTTCAGCCTTGAATTTTTAGATCACCACAAATTCACACAGTGGCCTGACCTAGACAGATTCACGTGCACTTTTTAACCTACCAATTGCATGTGTTTCTCGTTTTTTTGGTCTATTTGTTTTAATCACACTGCAGACTGTGGTCTCAACTTGTGGCAATCAACTGCTGTTTCCATGGAAACAGCTGGAAAGCTTCCTTCAAGGAGAGAGAGAGAGAGAGAGAGAGAGAGAGAGAGAGAGAGAGACAGAACATGAGATAATGAGGAGAGGTGGGCAGAGAGGGAAAGATAAGCAACAAAGAAAGACAAGTAGGAGAGAGAAGGAAAAGGTAGCGTTAATGGATGGGGTAGTGCGCTTGAGACAAAGTTTCCACATTCAGAATAGTTGCAGGCTTTTTGTAGCACCTTGAAGAGTTTCCTTCCAAAACCAGATGCCAGATGAAAAACAGCTGTCCTGACGCAGGCCTTGAACTCATCGCATTCAGCGTTACAAGCAGTGAACGCCGCGGATCTCAACCGTGTGCTATCGTGACCCACAGTCCAGTCAAACTCTCCACCGGCTAGATCTCACTGATTAGCACATCTTTAACCATAGAGGGGAAACCAATCACTGATGTAGTGTCGTGATCGGTTGGAACGAAAACCTGCAGACTCCTGGGTCACGAGGGTACATGCTAACTGAATGTCTTTATTATTAATTCATCAGGAGCGTTCTAGTGTGTGCAGGCTATTATCTTTTCCTAGGACTGCCAAGCATCTGCCAAGTAAGGTATGCATGTTTTACTGATTGACTGATTGATTGACTCTTTACTGATTTTACTCCACATATACAATCCATTTTCTACAAACATCAAAAGTACAGTATTATGGTTATGCACCTTTTATCTTATGTATGGCTTTTGACATCATACAAATTCAAAAACTACTTGCTGAGTGAGGAATTTGACCCCCAGAGTTTGATCATATACAATAGTCAAATCCTTCTGTAGCAGAAATGTGGTATTAACTTGATGCCAATGCATTAGCCTGCAATGGCATAGCTGTCAAATCTCTGACCGGATGGATCAGGTGTCACACTATTACCATCCACTGTCAGTCAGTCAGGATTAGTCATTGGGATATTTTAGTTTTACAGACAGTAAGACAGAGAGAGAGAGAGAATGTATGTTAGTTTGCAAGGTGCACGTGCATGCAATGTTCATGTTTACAGCACGTGTGTGCATGGGTATATACATGAATGTCTATATGTGTGACTGTGTGTGCCTGAATGTGTATGCGTGTACATGTACTTTACGCCTCCTCAGGCTCAAGCTAAGTAGGTCATTTTTCCACACCACAGTGGGGAAACGTTACAGTAATGGCCTGTCATTGGCATGAAAATGCCAGTTTGCTTTTCTCCCATAAGCGTATAGAGAAGAGAGAGAGAGAGTAAGAAGGAGTAAGAGAGAGAGAGAGAAAGAGAGAGCATCCTGGTTGCCTGACCTGACCAGGTTATGTAAACAAAACAAGAGTGGTGAAAACAGCAGCAGCAAACAACATGGAGCCTAATGAGCGTCGGCATGTACAGAGGAAGACAGACTGCCTTCGAAATGACCTGCACGCTTGTTCCCCATTTGAGTTTTAATTGGACACATTTCTCAGCGGGCTCTCCAAATTAAAACGTCAACCATTACACGTCTGCCACTTATCTGTCCCACCCCGCTCCCTCCTTCCATATTCCCGCCGTCCTGCCCTTCTCGCTACGTCCATCTCTTTTTCATTCTCAGGTCAACATCTCTCTTTTTTCCTCACTATCTGGTGTCTCTCTGATGCTCTCTTTTCATAGCTGACCCCAATAAAAATGGCAGTATGGAGCAGGGATAACCTGCCCGGAGACAATGTACCTCTGATAAAAAAGCATCTGTCTTGTGCTGATAACATGTTGGATTAGTTACTCATTGCCATTCTGCCAAGATGGTTCCTGTTATATATTTTGTTGTTACTGTGCTACTTTTCATTGCTTTTTTTAAACTACACAACCACAACAATCTGAAATCTTGGACACAACTGATAAGACAGTTTTTCTTTATTCAGATGATTGAACACGCCTGGACAGACATTTTCCTGGGTCAAAAGATTGGGCCAGGGGAGGGGCAATCTCACCCTTCTAGTTTACAAGGTTGTCAGATTAACACAGAATCTGAAGCACAAATTCCCCAGTACAAGGATTTGCTATTTTCCTTTTCTCCATCTCCCCCTTCATCCTTGTCATTCTGCTCTCCGTCTCCATTACATCCATATTCACAACAGAAGAGAGCGCTGTCAAAGCAAATAACGCAGAACTAAAACGACCCAAGCAGTAATTTCAACAACACAAATACACACACATGCGCACAAACACAAGCATGTGCACAGACGGGCAGTTGCTACAAGCCCCAGCACGCATGCACGCACACACACATACCAAACACACACACACACACTCCCAACCGACAGACATTACAGAATCTGACAACAATTTAAAATTGAATCCAATTTTTCTTGTCCTTGCAGAGTGCATTCAGTTTCTCTCTCAAGGACGTTCCACGTTTGATTAAAACCAACAGCATTCCTGGCCTCCACTATACCAACACAGGACGTGCTGTAACATAGTCTGGGAGTTGATGCTTAAGGCTATAAAACTTGGAGGAACCTGGTCAATGATTCATAAGCAAGGCTCCATAGGCGGAACAGGCAGTGTAGATGTTGATAAGTGAATGTGCATGTGCATGTGGATGCTCATTTTATGAAAATCTGGCATTATGTGGAGTAGTATTGTTGTTCAAGGAATCGATTGTTCATCACGGATATATTTCACTCCAGTGCAGGCAGATTTTTGTTGTGTTTCACTCTGTCTTTGCCTTCTTCTTTGCCCACCATCTCTCTCTCTGTCTCTCACTCTCTGTCTCTGCCCTGTTCCCACCCCCCTTCTCTCTTTCTTTCCACCTCTTTCTATACATTCTCTGCTGGAGGTGTTTTCTCTTTCATCTTCTCCTCTGCAGGATGTCCATGTCAGACAGGCCAGGGACGGTCCACTCTACCCATGCCTAGAATACCAGTAAGCTAGTCCGATGCTGTTCACGTGCTCTCCATTTTACAGTGACAGAGGACTCGGGTGGCTATTGGACACTATGTGGCAGGGCTCTGGAACAGCTTGTCAGCAGCTGTTACCACTGCATCAGCCATGATTTATAGATGTTATTTTTACACTTTAACTTGAAATAAAACTCAAATGAGTCATAGAATTTGCATTTGCATTGATTTGCAGACCTTAGGAATATCAAATTCCAATGTGAATCTCTGAATTGCAATGGGGGTTGTATGGAAGGTATTTATTACGTTGCATACCCCCTTGTACACATATGTGTACAGAACTCAATTCAATTCTACTTCACAACATAAAGAATAGTCTCCAATAACCACTGTAGTGCTAATGCAGGATAAAGCAGGATGGGGACTACCATTCTACCATGGCTACCACAGTGATAATGCAAGATAGATGCAGGATGGGGGATTTCACTAATGGCTACCGCTGTAGTATTGATTCAGGATAGATGCATGATAGAGTACTTCTGCATTGGCCTCAACTACCATATAGGGTAGTTGAGGGTAGTTGAGGTTTTATTTGAAACCCACTGGGGAACTGCATCCTACTATGTCGGCACATATCTTTTCACGTACCTCCTTACCTACTGTGGATTTCAGGAAATATTTGAGGTAAAAAAAAAAACACCAACCACTCGCTTGTTGTATTTGAACATCTTGGCCACTGGCTGCCACTTTAAGGTTTCAGGGTCTTTCTCAGGCATACCTTGACAGGGATGGACTCTGGCTGTCACAGGAATTGACTCTGACTTCATAGTCTCTGACCATCAGACCATCCTAGAGGAAGGAGTTGGACTTACCTGCATGAATAAAGTTGTCTAGTGTACAGTCAGAAGGACGCATCAGATGGATAATGGTGGATTGGCTTGAACCAACTGTGTGCTGTTCTGAAAAACAGACAGACAACCAAAAGTTCACGCCTTTTGAGAAAAACATTTGTCCATTTATGTCATTTAGCCATACCAATACAGACACAAACTGCATGCATCAGTATACTACCAAGTCAAAGTCACTGTAACGTACTAACATCCAGCCTTCTGAGCTTTTGGTGATTCTTTACTTAAGCTTTCCTCCACAGCAGACAGTTCCTCTGACCTTCCTCTAACCAGCCAACCAACCAATAAACAATTATCAGAGAGATATAGTAAAATGCATTGTTTCCAAGGGGATATTTGTCTTGGCCTTGTATCATGTGTGCCTGTACATACTTTTGTAACTACATTGGATGTCAAAGTGTCCCTGCAACAATTGCACCAATTGTCAAATTCGTATGCATTCACTGTCCTGCAAATAAAATGATATTGATCCTGGGCTGACAAGTCTGTGCACTGCCACTGTATTCAAACTGCACTGTAGGTGCAGTGTTATTTGATAGTATTCACAGGTTGAATCGCCACAACAAAGAATTCTCAGTTAAATATCAGACAGGAAGTGGAAAACAATGCACTGTTAGCATCAGCCACTGGAGACGTGAGAAAGGATTTCAGTTCACTCTACAGTATGTCTACAATTGTATGCATTTGCTTCGTGTGTTTGCCTGTGTTTGGCGTTTACTGTAAATCTGGATTAAATTGGTGGCAGGAGGTTATGGGTACCTGGGGTAGGCACAAGTGGCACCACCTCTTCATTCCTCTCTTTGGTCGTCAGTCTCTCCATCTTCTGGGCCTCATATCGCTTCCTCCCCTCCTCCTCTTGTTCTGGACTGGCATACTATAGGCAGGACACACACACATGCACACAGACACACACACTCAATTTCCACACTGTTGAACATTTGAATATCAATATTTTTATCTTGACCAGATGGCGTCTCTCATGAATCCCCCCTCTTGACATCTGGTCAAGTCCTCTCTGATTGTTATATAAACATATGGGGGGCAGAGAGAGAGAGGCAGAGACGGATCTAGAATAAAATGCCCAACGTCCGTCCATAAAGGGCCAACGTCACACCAAGTTCCTCCATGTACCTTGATGGGAGGCACCTGCATGACCTTGTCGACGTTCTGCAGAGAGCAGGGCACATACCACAGGGCGGCCTTGTTTGTAAGCTTCTTGGCGCCTGCAGTCAAAGAGAAAAGTTGAGTTAATGTACCAAGGAAATGTTGGTGAAGCATTTTACAGTTTCTCTTCACCAAATAAACAAAAACATTTTGGATGAAGAATAACTCCTTATACTTGACTGACAACCAGTAAGCTAGAACTTTTGACATATCTTTAGAAAAAAACAACGGAACAAATCATTTTGAAATGCAAGTTTGAAATGCATGTTTTTGAAACAACAGCTCCAATAAAATCTAGTTCTTTTATTGAACTCCTCGGTTCCATTAAAGTTTAACATAATCCCCAAATCCTGAACTTTCTGTTCTCTGATTCACTAATTAGAAATGGAATAAAAGCAATAGGAACTCATTCATCACATTCTGTCGAGAAAATCTGTTATGACACTAATTCTTTTAGCACTGTTTACTCTAACACACACCATGCAAGAGGTGCTGGCTTCTGTGAACTTTCAAATGGCTTTGAAGAAGAATGTTAAATTTGAGGCAAGAAGGTAGGAGATTTCAAGTGAAAGATCCACGACTGCGTTTACACTTGTCATTTCAATGTGACTTTAATGCTCCAACCCTGCCAGGATGCATTAAAGGTGCAATAAGTAAGATTTGAACTGCCCCAGCACACAAAATGACCTAAGTAGGAAGATTGAAGGACCACGTCTGATCAAGCAGTACTTGACATAGTGAACAAACACGTAATGTACCAAACAAATACAAGTTTGTTATTGATGCCTTAGTTAGACCATAATTGATGCATACATGCTTGATATTGTGAATAAACTGATATTTCCATGTATGTCTATGTACATCAAATATTTTGCTGGTTGGAGTTTAACATTAGCAATGCTTTACTGCACAAAGTTAAGCACTAGCAGATCTGGAGGCAAAACTCTCTGGGACTCACATCTCAAGGCAATCAGACGGAGAGGTTGTCATAGTGATATCTGTTCTACAGTTTTTCACTTAATTGGCGAACAGAGAGAAGGGCTATTTTGAGGTTGTGCTGTTATGGCACACAAGGTACAGAAGAAAGAAAGCACATGGCCAACAGGTTGCAGAGAAATCAATGTGTTATCAAGTCTATTGTGGCTGCACAATTTGATGATATTAGAAAGGTGATCTACCTCTTGAGAGGGATGATGCTTTTATTTAGGTTCATCTGATTTGAGGAGAGAAATGTAATGTTACCCTGGTGGTTGAAAACTGCACTGCATTACATGCTTTTTTTAGATACTTATGACAACATACTGCAAAGGTGCACTGCATCGACACAGACATAATGACATCACACCTCATGAACAAAAATGGAAGGAAACATGGATAGTTGGGATATTATTTGCACTGTGTGAATGTGCATTATTCATATTCTTCCACTAGCAATGAGAACCATTGTCAATGATCAGAAAATGACCGTGAGAAAAGCACTGCTGAATACAGCAATGCTCACAAGAGACTTTGTGCACAGTACAGACGGCAGTATGAAGTTAAGAGTGAGAGTGGGAGCAGTGGCTTGTGGCAGGCTGTTCTTGGGGAATAACATTTGCATTTTACACCCGAGTTAAAGCCGCGCAGACAGCCGGGCCACGTTGCCATGCCGACCGCACCGCTCTCTTTCTTTCATTGGCTCCCTCCCTTGCCAGCATCCAGGAAGTTGCCCATAGGAGAAAGGGAGGTATATTTACATATCCTTGACTCCACCAAGACTGAGTGACTCCGGTCTATTATTAGCTCCTGCTGGACCTTTTAAGTGAACTGTAGGGGGGGGGGGG
>OOFE01044893.1:0-17463 GCA_900323365.1 Monocentris japonica | reverse complement strand
AATGTTTGACTAAAGATTCGGAGTCAAGTCAAGTCGTGATTTACTGAAGTATATTTCATAACAAGAAGCTGAGCTCAGGAGAGAGGTACACACATAAGGTAGGGTATGCTGATCTCTGCCAGGGTGACATCTGAACAGAGATTATAAAGGATAGCAAACACAAGGAGGGGGGGATAGTCTAAACATCTACAAGGTCTGATTTCTGTAGTGGGCAACAACAAGGAATGTGAAAGTCTCAAGGGTACCAGACTGTCTGACACTACCATAGAGGTTGGTGTCTCTCCTATGGGAGAGACCTCCTGAACAGGCCTGTGACCTATGTACTCTTAGGCACTTATTTCAGTGCATGGTGTCATACACAAACTATTGAACCTGGACACACCGGGGACTCTCACATTCCATCGTATTGAACCACTCGTAAATAGTGACAAGGATAAAAATTACACCACTCGTAAATAGCAATAAGGATTTAAGAAAACAAACCTGGCAACATAATGTCTTCCACATGTCTTAAGACTGTATTGAAAATAAATTATGAATGACTACAAACATTACTGAAAGCAAGAATATAGCAAGAAATTGTGAGTTGCAATTAAAAGCAAGAAATTTGATGGAAGACAGAGTGAAACAAAAGGCCCAACATAAGAGGATTGTTCTTACCCCTCCCTTTCTTTCCCAAGCTCTCCTCGATCCATTGGACCCGTGGTAGCCCTCTCAGTAGGCTCAGCAAGTAGGAAACAAGTATGTCTTTGTGCTACCGGAGTAAAGCAAACCATTACACACCACAGAACATTGCACTTGTTAGCATGGAGCAGTACTTTACAAGATCCACTAACATGCGCTGATAAATCTATTTTTTTTCCCCATTCTGAATCAAAAGTGGGTCAAGGGAGCTAAATCTAACAATGTTTCTGAAAAGTGAGAAGTTCTGACACTATCAAAAGTGTGTGCACTATGTAATCAGATGAATGAGAGGCTTTTCATGCCGTGTCTCAGTGTAATGGGTTAGAGGCTTACATGACCAGCAGTTTGTCTAATCACCATCTTAATCAGATTGGGGGAATGAGCTTATCATGCTGAGATATATGGCATCTCGGACTGAAAGCATTAGTGGACTAATAATACAGTCCAGAAATTAAACCATATAAATCCTCAGATCTAAAGATATATCTATGGAATAAATACTCAATAAATACTAAATTGTGGCCTTTTGTCACGTTATCTATTGACTGCTGGGGTCGCTTATGAACAGTATATTAAAGGCGTTGTCGGAGTGCATTCAGTTTATGAAAAATGCCTTATTTCAACAGCCTGGCTTGGTATGACACCCACCTGTAGGTCAGATTCCACTAGGAACACAGCTAGTGCTATGACAGCATCTCTGCGACGCACATCCAGAGTGAACACGCCCCGGACCTCCACGGGACACATGCATTGTAGCTTCTGGACCTGAAGGAACCCAAGGGGGGATTGCTTTAGAAACTCTCTGGCACAAATTTCAGAGACATTTTAGAAACAGGAACGGACAAGCAATCATCAGACTGTTAATCTTCTTTTTTGGCAGGGTTGTTTTCAAATCAGCTTTCTTTTGAGACATGGCATATGTGGGCTGCCACCTTACTCATTGGTTATGAAAGAGAGACATGAAAGATCTGTTTGCCTAACACAGTTCTCCTTCCCAGTTCACTCATCTCCCACCACTGAGCAAATATGACAACCAGTTTTATTACCCTTGCAACAGGTTAGTTGCTTTAGCTAGTCTATCAAACTAAATAAAACAAAGCAAAGTGGAGTGGAGTGGAGTGGACTCCCTTATGAGTCTCTCTCTCTCTCTCTCTCTCTCTCTCTCTCTCTCTCTCAGCTCTCAGCTCTCAGCTCTCAGCTCTCAGCTCTCAGCTCCGCGTAAACCTGTTTGACTGCAGTGCGCAATGCTCTTTGGTAAAGGCTATCACACTGTTCAAGGCTGACATTATCTGATTCAGTAACAACACACTAGCAGCGACACTGTACTTCTATACTGCAGGTAGATGGATCAGCTTCGCGTCACACAGGCAGACACACCTGTCAAATGTAGCCTGGCTATGCTGTCACAAATCAAAAAGCCACCGCCTGTGCGGAAGCGAAGTGCACCCTAAACAACCCTGTTGCTTACAAATAAGAAATGTCGTTTGGAGCTCAGTCCTTTGCTTTCTCACCTTTTCGACCGGTGCGGGGCGGTGTGCAGCTAAAGAGCGGGCTAGTGACAGAACTGTATTGAAATAAAACCCTCTCGTACCACCTCCCATAACAGACATGTTTACCCCTACATCAAAACGAGCCAGATCTAGAGAGGAGAGGGAAGAGGCGAGCGGCGTTGGCAGGCGCTGGTAGCCGCAGTACGGCAACTCAAGAGGCACAATCAGAACCAGTAATTACACTTACACAGTGGCATGTAATGGATCTTGAAAACTAAAATTGAATTAAGGGAGAGGAACAACAGTATATAATAGTGTTTAGTGATCTGTTTATGCCATTTCGTTTCCTAAACTACTGTGTATCAAGTTCTGCGTTTTTGTTGCGCAGGAGTAGCCGTTTGGCCAACAAGCTGAAACGTCACCAAACGTGACAGGAAGTACTGTGCCATTAAGACAGTCAGCTGATAGAGTAACAACATCTCACAGCTCTCAAAGGTTTGTGTCCTAGGTTTATCTGCGTTCTTCATATTTTCATTTTAGATATGATCGATTCTAGGTAAGGAAACGGTCTGTGTTGGCTTAGTCGATATGTGGTCAATATCTTGGGTGTGGTTGGTTGCTTGCCCGATCGCATTCAAGGCAGTGCTAGTTAGCTTCTGACTAGCCAACATTTAGCTTATAACGCTAACATTACGTTACTAAAAAACTTCAATATTACACTAAAATTACATTAAATGAAAGCAATCATTCATTATCCAATATTTAATATATTTACTGCTAACATCATATGACTTCCCCGACTGTTTATTATTAAGTCAATTAGGTAACTATTTGGGGAAGCTAACAAACTATGGCTATGGCTAGTCTAGCTAACGTTAGCTAAACTTTTTGTGAAGTTATCACAAATTTATTTGTGACATAATCATGCGAACAGTTCCTACCGTGTTTTTTTGCCATTTTTTTTATTCTAACACTGGGTCAGTTTTGCCTGATAATTGCTTTAAACATTCAAAAAGTACCTTTCAGCTGTTCACTGCAGCATTGACTGCTCTAATACAAAACTTTGTTTCTCTTCCTTAGATGGCCTACCCTAAATCCCACAACCCGTTTGCAGATGACGATGATGAGGAAGAATATAGGTCTAATAGTAGGGGGTTCAATGACGACCCCAGGGACGCAGGGCTGAGTGAAGCAGAGAGGAAGCAGCGATACCTCCAACAGGAAGTGATGCGTACAGCCCAGTCAGCTGTGGACAGCAGTAACCGTTCCCTTGGCCTCATCTATGAATCAGAGAAGATGGGTGTGGATACAGCAGAAGTATGTTGATCATCCTTATCCCGGTGCACAAAGGAATATGCCCTCCCTATAAGAATAAGCTACCAGCACCAAAATGTCTCTAGTCTCTCCCATTCCCTCTCTTGTTCTATTTCTGTAGGAGTTGGTGCGTCAGGGAGAGGTCCTGAAGAGGACAGAGAAGATGGTGGACAACATGGATGAAGACCTGAAGACCAGCCAGAGGCACATCAACGGTATTAAGAGTGTGTGGGGAGGCCTTGTCAACTACTTCAAGGGAAAGCCAGAGACAAAGCCACCACCTGAGCAGCCCAATGCCTACCAGACCAGTGACAAGTAAGATTCAGTCTCTTCTTCCCTGACATCATTTTTTAAAATGTTTTTAGAGCTTTGTAAATGTATTTCTTTTAATTTAGATAGTATAAAGTAGCAAGTGATTGGATGCCAGGTTTTAAGCCTGAATCAAGCACAATTTTGCAGGTACATGGTATGTACTTTACTCTGCTGCAACACAGAACACTGCTCAGAGTTCCTGTATGTTCACCATTACTCCATAGCTTCAAAGTATTTGGTGTCAACTGAGGTGGTGTTGTTCTTCCTAAATGCCTCACATGTCTGCCTCTCATCAGGCAGACATGTATGCCCTATTTCTTTAGTATGCCCCTAATCAGTACAGCATCTGTCCAGTAAAGCCACAAATGACAGATGATCAGAGGCTAGGACATAATCCATGTGTTGCATTCCAATGTACTGTTCTATTTTTGTCTGATAGTGAAGACTTCAGAGTAGTAGTACTAGACGTCAATAGTAGAATAACCTTCATTTCCTAGATTTCCCATTCTGAAATGACTTTAATTTACTGTTGAGTCATTCAAGTTCCTCTGCTGTCAGCTTCCATGACCTCAAGTGGGATAAACTTATCACCAATCAAGGCCTTCAATCACCAAAAAGGTCCAGCAAGCAATAGAAAATTCAGCCTGCCACAGGCAATTAAGGTCAAGTTATGTTGGCAATTTTTGATTCCATCCCTACCTCATAGATAGCTCATGTCCTCATGGGCCAAGAGTAAGCTGGTATAACAATCCTGGTATATAAATGTTCTTGACAAATTGATTACTTGATTCTGATCAATAATGACTTTGCATGTTCACCTTCAGGATATATTTCTCTCCTGATGGGAACTGTGTCTCCCAGGATAACGCAGCACAATGGGCCCGAGACTTTCTCAATTGTCAGATATCATCCCATTTGATCCTTTATGTGAGATTCTGGAACTGGAAGTCTCAAATTGCATTTTCCAACGTCATCAAGATTACTCAATCATTATTTGAGTAGTGCTCACAATTGACCTCGCCCTCTAATAGACGAGTCAGAAAAACCATGTCAGAAAAGGCCTTAGGTACAATAATCTTTTTTTATCTTGACATCACATGTTGCCATTACATACTCACTCTAGATGTTTTTGTTTGACAACGTCCTTCTACTATTTTTTCCTTTTTTTTTTTTTTTTTTGGGATCTTGTCATTGACTGCCCTTTGCTACCTGGTTAAACAATGCTTATCTGACTTCTTCATGTTTTTTCAGATTACAAAATGCCCTGTCCCACAGTAGAGAACACGAACATAAGTACCAAGCCAGCCACCCCAACCTAAGAAAGTTAGATACAGGAGGTAAGGGTTTGCACAAAAACCTCAGCATAACTACATCCAAAACTGGTTGGCATCATGTCTTTTCTTTTATATGTTGTAGGATTTGGAGCTTCTGCATCAATAGATGACAACTCATCCAACCAGAATGACTACCCTCTGAACAGACAGCTCAGAGCTGCTCACCAGACCCTGGATAACAACTTGGGTAAGAACAACTTTTCTTTTTTTGTTTCTGTTTTATTCTATACAGTACTGCACAATGGAGTGAAGAAAGATGGGGAAAAAGAAAGAGGCAGGTCATAAGCTATCTTCGTACCTATGATGTTACAGCATATGGCAAAATGTTAATGCTGATTATTTAGCTAGAAATTGTGAGTTATAATCTTAATTTATTAAATAACATTATTTAATACACTTTTGGCATCTTATATCAACTATTTCCAACTACATTGTACATTCTAAATAAAATGTTTCAATACTGACAATATGCCAGTATGTTACAATTATTAATTGTATGAACTAATGCTATGATATATAATTATACACACTTAATTGTGCTGACCTACCCACCAGGACACCCAACTGCATTCACCCATAGTCACCAGTCTGGTTAGACTGGATTCCGTGTGTTTTGCAAAATGTTATGCATGCTGTTTATCTAGATGAGATGTCCTTGGGCCTGGGCAGGCTGAAGAACCTGGGTCTGGGTCTCCAGTCTGAGATTGAAGACCAAGATGCCTCCCTAGATTGTCTGCTGAACAAAGTGGACAAGATGGATCTCAAGATCCACAACACCAACCAACAGATCAAAAACCTCAAATAAAACAACTTTATACAAACACTTACAAGCACCCAACAGAGACAAAAACAGGTCACCGTCCTGTCACCTGGGTTTCCAAGCTGTCTTCTGTGTGTTTTTGTTTAGATTATGAGCATAAATTCAACATTTCCTTGGTTTCTACTGTTCTGTTGGTGACTTATATTACACGCTCACTTGTACATACTTCCTTGAGCTATCCAACCTCAAGATGATTGTCATTTGTTGTTTTGTGTGCTTTTGAAGGGAAGGATCTAAACTATGTGTGTAGTGGATCTAAGGGATCGTCTCTATCAAGATGAAATCTGCTTGTCTTCTCTTTTGAGCTCAGCTGCACTTCTGTCTGAATGTGATCAGTAGAATTGGCATTGGTGTGGGTGAATGGAATATCAGCCTTTTTTTTTGTTCAAACTCTACCATGAACAAATGAGTGAGAACATGAATGAATGAGTGCATGACTAAGAAGATGATTTATGCCCTAAACTGGAATGTCGTCCACATGTGTACAAAGTACTCACTGAATTGTTTATACTATGAACTGTGTGAATCACATTCTAGCCTTTGAAAATTAAGCTCCAGTCACTTTTGCCTTACTTATGGTGTGCATGTAGACTATCTTTGGGCTGCGGTTTGGTTCTGTGCCATGATATTTAACTGATATCCCTCCACTAGCATCTCCCCATATCACAAGAGACTTATTCGCGTGTCATTGATTTGAGGATGATTTTATATAACCTGTAAAGTGTGTGTTCATTCTTCACTGCTTTTCCCTGCTTTTTACATATTATCCGTAATGATGAACATATGTGTCATTGCTGTGTAATGTGAGTGAGTGGATGTTCGTGTTCACATTGTGTGAACAAGCTTTCTGTGGCTATGGCAAGCTCTAGAAACTGAAGGATAAATGGCATTGTCATAATTAATCCCATATACTTCCACAGGGATACAAAATATGAATAGATGAACCACTGTTAAGTCTTTCAGTAATTGAAATACAAAACAAAACTATTGAAAATGTGAAAATAAATAAGAATTCATGATTTGTCAAAGCTAAATACTTAATAAAAACACATTTACCAAGGGGGCTTAAATCTTTATGAAATTTGTCTTTCTGTTTGTCAAGTAGGAAGGCAAAAGCACCACAAGGTGACGCCACAGTTGTGCTTAACTGTTGTATCAATGTTCAATGCAATTCATTCAGGGTGCCTGGAGATCTTGAAAAATTCTTAAAATATCTTAAATTATTAGAGGCCTTAAAAATGTGGTTTCTTGCTGCGTTGTTCTAGGGCTACAGTTTGGGTTTTTTACATTTTTGGCCTTATGTTTCATTCTAACTGGCATGATAATGTCTTAAATCTCGAATTTAAGTTGATGAAACTTGCAGACACCTTGTCATTAGATGGTGTAGGTAAATAATGATAATGTCACAGACTGTGGTTAAATTTCCTAAAAGAATTGTACCATAGTAACAGGGTGATATTTTCATATGGATTATCGTAAAAAAAAAAATTAAAAAATATTTGTTTTACACTCCTAGAACATTTAAAGATGAAAATAGGCTACAATACATCAAAACTCTTATTTTCCTTCCTCATAGTAAACTAGGGAACAAAAAAGGAAAAAAAAAAATTGTGATTCATCGCAACCCAAGCAACACTTTAACAGTGACTCTTAAGCATTTGTATTTGCAATCCACCTAGAGCCTTGAAATACTTGTGCAATACGTTTCACAGTGATTCTGAGCATTAAGAAATTGATGATAGCTTCTTTCATGATGACTCTCTTAAGGGGGAAGTCTGTGTTTACTGCTGGTCCTGTTGTGTACCAGCTGTGTGTAGCCCAGGTCCTCATGCTGGGGCATCTATTCATTATCATTCCTCCGCGTTCGGCCAGATGCTCCGGCAACAAGCCCTCACTAGGATGGCCTGCTAATTACAGTATGGAGTACACAAACACACACGTGCAAGTGCACACACATATATACATGGACACACAGAAGATGGGACAACTTCCACACATGTAGAAACACACAATAAATGCATACAGTATCAGGTAAATGCAGCACTGAATACACAGTAGGAGAAGGAAGAGGAAGTCAGGGGTTTCCCAGTAGAGGTAGTAGTGTGTACTGTAGTAATCAGGGCTCCATGGTCATGGAAAACCTGGAAAAGTCATGAAATTCAAATGTGTTTTCCAGGCCTGGAAAAGCTATGGGAAATGGAACATGTGCATATAGTTTTGGAAATGCCATGGAAATTTGTTGATAATCTTTTTTTCCAACCAGTGAAATATTTGATGTCAAGCTTGGCTGCTTTTTGATCCATTTCCTGATAGTATTATCGGTCCAAAGTGATAGCTGCAACCAGAAATGAGACCTGGGACCTTCAGATCAGCTATGCAACATAAGAAATGTGACATTTGTAACTTAGACTCTGACAAATATTGGTCATGGAAATTGTGCTATATGCTGTAGTCTTGGAGTAGTCTTGGAAAAGTCATGGAATTTGATTGGCAAAAAGCTGTAGGAACCCAGAGTAATATATACATGTATGTCTTGCTGAAGCAGGCACAGGTAGAAATGGCACTGTACATATACCAATAAACGGAAGTCACTCCTGGGTTCTTTCCCTTCACGCCATCCGTGGGGCCGTGAGGGCTTTGAACAGCTGTCTTGTCGAAAGCAAACAGTGGCCGCGCTGCGACAAAGGCCGCCAGTGATGGAATGCCCCCCTTTTCAGCAGGCGTAATCCCAGAACACACTGCTGTCGGACCCCATCAGGCACTGGGCCAGAGATGGGCCTTCCTGCCCTTTGGAAAACGGGTTAGCAGTAGAGGCAGGGCCGCCAGGGGGTAAAGCCTGCTTCAGAGGGGATGGACTGACAGGCTGACAGCACTCTATTGCCACTGTTGTAGTAAGAGAAAATAAAGAGTTGTGCTGACGGAGGGGAGTTTGGGAGGGAGCTGGAGAGAGGGATAAGGGAGGGAGGAGTGGGGTGATGGTAGAGGGGGAGGGACTGGAGAGAGTGAGGGAGGAGGTGAAGTTCAAGTGCCTCTGAGATAAAACACACTGGGTAACATAGTAGGTGTAGCTGTCTCCTCAAGGGAAATATGTGAGAAAGCTTCATAATCAATAAAATAGCTACAACAAAAGTGGCTTTACACACACAGCAAGGTAAACCTGAAATAGTTCTGGCTCTGTTCTGGTGTTATTAACTGCAGTCTTGACATTGCAGTGTAACAGTGTTATTGGCATAACATGGTGGGCAAATGTATAGCAATGGCCAGCAAGGATACAGATCAAAGATTAAAGATTACAGCCTGTCAAGGTCAGGGTCCAGGGTGTATATCTTCTGAAACTGGACACATGTTACCTTTCACAGGGGGCATCTCTGTCTTCTCCATCCAGTAGCTGCTCTGAACCAGAGAAAAAGATGTATTTACAGATGATGTAAGCTATATGCTTCTACTTCTGTTACAAAGGGTCACTGAGGATAAGGAGGATGAATGGGAGCCATATTTCACAATGCGGCAGTTCCAGATCTTGTGATCCAAAACATTGACACAAGACCGGTTGGTTAACCACAAACAACTAGGGGGTCCAGCCCAGTCCAGTATCTCAGGGCTCGTCTTTAGTCTGTCCACACATTTTCTCCAGTAGTTACATAACAAAGAATTACCCCAAAATTGTAGGAGAATCCAACACAAAACCATGATTATACACAGTGGTCGTCATTCCATTCATACCACAGGAAGAAATGCCAAGAATGCAACAAAAATACGTTGATGATACATGTTTGCATTGTGTTACGTACTTATGAATGGACTCTCCTTTTAACTATAATTGCTGCATGTAAACACTGGCGAAACTGGAGGGATATACTTAGCACTGCTATACTCACAGCCGTAATTGCAGGGGGGGAAAGCCAGCAATGTTAATAGTGGTCTTTGATGATATTCTGAATGCTGTAAGTCACGGTATGTAACAAAGACAGAAATTTGAAAAAGGGAATCCTAAGTCCTTTCTTTATCTGTAAACAATGATGTTGGTTATATAAAATGAAATAACCACGCCAGAAAATATGACGAGAGAAGAAATGACAGTATATTTGTTTATTTTCACTAATGGACAGTGTACAAGAGTATGCTGTGCTGCACTAATAAAATCATCACTTGCTTTAAAATAAATAAACACACAAACACAGACAAAGACATGGGAGAGAGGGTCACAGGTTTCCAGAGAGAAAAGCTTTTTTTCCTGGACTACACTTGTCCTCTGCTCATACCAGCAGCACCAGAAGATGAGTACTGGGCCAGTTGACTCTAGTCAAGACTGTAACGCAGTGGGTAATCTGCTGTAACTGCTAGAGAGACACCCAGTCCCAGTAGAGACAACAGGAGCAGAACAGAGGAGAGAAGAGGAGGAAAAAGAGGAGGAGAAAAAGAAGTGCAGGTCAGAAGGACACATCTGTCTGTCCTAGAAGCTCTGGGGAGTGCAGGGAGGAGATGCTGCTAATAAGAAATGGGAGTGAAATTGTTATCTGGCCTGGCTAGGGCACAGAGCTGTAAGTTATATTGGAGGATGATTTGCTGATAAAACTCCCTTGTGAAGGTAATAAGATTTTTGAGGGGGGAGTAAGAGAAAGCAAAATTAGAACACAATTGCTTTCAGTCTTGGACATGCAGGACAGAGAGAACCGCAATGAAATTCTCTTAAATGGCTCTTTTTAATCTCCCAATATTACGTCTAAAAAGACGGGATAGATTTCAGCTATAAGTCACTTTATACTTGACCATAAAAATCAGTGACTGACCACCAGAGGAGGCAGACATAGAAGAGGACGCTTGATGGGAGACAAAGACACCAATCTAAACACCTGAGAATCAACTGATCATACCTGATATTCAGCTTGACTTGTTGGTGAAAATGTTTTGGATGAAAAGAAATGTGCATGAAAATTAATGGGGACAAAACTGCAAAACACAGAGGTGTAGAATCAGTGATTCTAGCTGGGGATACAACTTGGGTAAACCAGTTTTTACTTACTACCTCCAAACCACTGGTGAGTTAGGACCCTTTGGATTGGGGCTTGGACTGGGTGCAGCCAGTGTTGCTTGGTGTTTACACTGGTGGATACAATAACTATAGCTATATAGACACATATACATTACACGTAAACAATCAAAAGTAGAAAATGTATAAAGCAAAATAATATATTTATATATTTATACATTATGCATTATCAAATGCAGTTGCATTCATGGAGGTAGATAGCAAAGATTCAGAGGTAAAAAGGCATGTAGACGTTGCTGTGCTTTGGAGGAGAAAAAGTACATAATGTGACTGTAAAATATGAAGTTAAATGCAAAAATTATTTGTGTGCTTATTAATAGTAATAGTGTATACAGTACATAATATGAGGTGAAAGAAAAAAGTGGCAGGACACTGCTGATCTCCTTGAGTCACCCATCCAGGGTTGGAGGGGTCGGCTTGGCTGGCAGGGTTCCCCACAGTTTAGCAGGAGTTGTTGGGGGCAACCATGTCCCTGCATATGGATGTGAGGCTTTGTGATGGCGGCTCACACAAACAGCACAGAGTAGGGGGGACACCGGCAGCCCTCAGAAGAAGACTCTCGCACCCAGGAACCATGACACCCAGGGACTGAAGCTGCTGCCCAGAATGTTCTGGAAAATAAAAATATCATAAAATGGTGTATTCAGGCAATTACAGTATGGCCTTTATTTATCCATGGAAAGATGCTCTGTACGGCAACACAGTGCCTCAAATTCATACACACTAGCATCTGGGAGCTGCCCAGTACGACCACAGCCCTGTGCTGACCACTGAGCAGCTCCTGTAGAGCAACTGGGGGTTAGGTGCCTTGATCAAAAACATGGTGATGGTAGTTGTTGTTGAGGGAGGGGAGAGCATTGTTCATTCTCCATCCCTACCTAGTCCCTTTTCCAGCCATTCTGGGATTTGACCTTTGGATCACAACCTTCAAGCCCACCACACTTACAAATATCACAATTGCCAGGAGCATAATTGATACAAATATCATTAGGTATATTCCTGGTGTGTGGCTTACCTGGTGCTCTCTAGGCCATCCCCTCCACAGCGGTCTGTTTTTGACATGGCATCACTCTGGCACTCTGCACAGATCAGTCTCTCTCTGACCAGCTGGGCACTCCACAGTTTGAGTTTGCATGCTGCACTGGCCTGCTTTACCCGCAGGTACACACAATAACTGTAGGCACACAGAGAGAGAGATCACAGTATCAAAAACAATTGATGGCTGCTACTGATTAAGCCTTGATGTACAGTAACTCATTGATTGGCTCTATTTCGGTTTCACGAACATGTGTTTCTTAAATCCATACCGTCTGCAGTGTAAAGCAAAGCCAAATCACACAACTTGCACTCAGAAACCCAGACACTATCCTGTCTGGATAGCAGGCTGCCACTCACACACCACTGTAGATTACAGTACAACATCCAGTATCTTGTTCTTTGGATTGAGTCTAGCACTGTTATCATTCACTCACATATGCCACTACAAACACCATCAAAAGAAAAGCAAACTGATAACTTCCAGATGAAGCTGTAGAGTTACAGGCCCTAAACTCTACAAAAATTCAGTCCTCCGCTTTCACTCCCTAGAAGTAAGAATCTGTAGTCATAGTGCTCCAACCAGGCTGGATTGATGAAAGCCCAGTAACAATCCAATCCATCAAGTTATGTTTAATCAGACAAAAGATTTTAAAAGATTGCTCTATTTGAAGGTGCTCCAGCAGGGTCACGGTCACCTGCAGTATCCTAATGACAGCTCATTCTGTGCATTGGGAACAATAACAAAGTCTTGTTTTCCAGCTCACTGTGTTCTCTGGCAGCTACTTTGAACTTGTGCAGTATTTGTTTTGACTCTCATTCACTCTGTTGTGACTAAACACCATCCCCAGTGGGATGTTTTGTTAAAGAAGATATGAACCTTACTCCTAAAATAGTTTTCTCAATCTGTAAGACCCTGTTCCCTACTAATTTGCAAACATTTTTGTTATAGGATCGTGCAAGGACACATTGAATGTATTTCATCTTCTGATTTGAAGTGTTCAGGCTTGCATTTTGAAGGGTATTCGACATAGTGTGGGTGCAATCCAGCCACAATGAGCATCAAAGAAATGTAAGCAATGAAAAGAGATACTGAAGAAAGCAATTAACATCGTGCAAACATGGTTTTAAAGTAATAGCCATGGATGTATAGTCTTATTATATTAAGGATTACATCTAAAACATCACATTTAAACGACAAAGGTAATAGGGCTCTACAACGCAAACATACACACAGACACACACACACTTGGTGACTGGGGATTTCCTTAACGTTTCTTTTTTTTTCTTCCCTTCATTAAGTTTGAGCTTGTTCATGCAGAACCTAATCTAAAATGCTGTTCTCCCCTTTGGGTTTTCCAACAAACAATGGTGAAAAACACACATTCATACCACTTAAAGCAAATTGTTCCATAACAACAGACAAGATGCCTTTTAATGCAATTCTGTTTTAAGCCTCAGCTAATAAAGTAAGAACCTCATTTTCTAAATCTACTGTCACCAATGCTGACGGTCTTTTCCAAGTATTCCACACCTTCTTGGAATACTGTTCATGCAGATAACCTCGCAGAACAAACAAAAGTACAGATCATCCTTTAATGCCATTTTGACACCATCTCAGAACCTCATTTCCTGATTCACTCTCCATGACAACACCGGTGACGTATCAGTGCACCAGATGTCTGAGTGAAATCAGCCTAACTCTGTGTCATCCACGGTGAATGGCTCACATTTATGAGTAATGCACTTCCAATCCTCCAACGCTTTGTGTTTCAGTCAAAACAAAGGTATCCAATGTCCACTTTAATCTGTGTAAAAGTCTCTGGGCTGTCGGCCTTGATTTTGTTCCCTGGTGTCTGATTGTTCCAGCAATGAGAACATCCGCAATCAGCCCTGATCAAAGACGATGTCTACATAGAGGTTTACCTTTTACATGATTACTGCCTTTTACATGTCAATAAAGGTCGGCTTGTGATGCAAATATTCAATGACAGGGTTCATCTTCCACAGTCAAAGCAGTTTCAATCTCTTGTGTGTTAAGGCAGCCTTGGCCTTGGTCTACCTTCTCTAATCTTTTGGAGCTCAAGGCTGATCTTAAAATGAACTTTGAAACAAAGTAAAATGAGAAGACAAATTGATCCCACCTCAAGAACTTAGTAAAATCTATCAAGAGGAGATGAAATATGATCTTAAAACTGGTAGAACAGACAACAATAGAAGAGAAAATATGATATCCACCATTCGAAAAAATGGTTTTCTTGTGCAAAATGGTTACTGGCAAGTGGATAATTATGAGTAATCTTAAAGCAAAGCAGTTTCAAGGATAGAATCACCTGTGTTTTTGAAATATTGAAAGATTGAGAGAATTTCAGGTACAAAATAGCGTGAATAGCTAACGTTTTGTAACTCTTCGACTGCTAAAAAGTCTCAGCCCCAGAACAGTATAGGACTTCACAAACGTCAACATGAGGTCATTTGGGACGCTACACAACTCATAAAAATGCAGATCTGTAAGTTGCCCTTACTTCCTCTCTGCACCGAGTCCATGCACACTAAGGCCTATGCTACAGAAAAGCAGTAGGCTGGCTAGGTCAGTAGTCACAGTCTTGTGCTTGTGTTTGGTGTCTGCTAATGGAGGCCATACCTGGCCTTCTCCTCCTTCATCAGCATGTGTGGTCGCCTCCAAGGGTCCTTGAAGTTCCTCTTGAAAGAATCAGGCAGGATCTTTGCCACCTCTGGAAGGAGGGGGTGAGGGGGTGGAGAGGGCAAAAACAATACTTTAAACTTACTCATGTCAGCTGAGCTTTTATACCCACTAAAGAGCATTGTCTTGATATATAGAAGGATAAGCTTATACAAACACATCCCACATTTCATCCATAACATCTTGCCCCATTTATCTGACTCAGTGATCCAGGGTTACTGGATGACTCAAACTGATGTGAAGTTCAGTACTACTCATTTTTTGTGGAAATCTAGTACATTCTTGGAATTTTATCCGTGGTCTGGTGTTTTATTACCAGGAAAATGATTCAACAGTATACAACTTAACTGATGGATGTGAAATAGTGCAGCTGGAGATAAGACTTTAGACCAGATGTGTGAAAATATGTTGCTAACTGGCAAACTGTCAACAAAAGTCACCCCAGAGAATACTGAAATACCAAACTGATATGTAATTCCCCCCACAGAGTTTTGAACAGGTTTGCATGCGTGCATAAATGCACGTGTCGTCACACACAGAAAAACCAGTGGCCCCTCACCTTTAGCAGTGCTGCATATGGCGTTATTTCCAAAGCATCCTCGGCGCTGTTTGAGGTCAGGACAGGGTGTGCCTCCATTTCGAGGGGGAACAGATACTTGCCGACTCCTCTCTGTGCTGCCAACCCCACATGGAGACGTGCACGATGACCAGGGACCCCATGACCCCACCACACAGTCAATGGCTGCTGGGGAAGCAGGGAGGTACAGAGATCAGCTGAGAGTTGGGGATAAATGGCAGAAGAAAGGATGTCCAAAGATGGAGAGAAAATCATGACATAATGACATAAAGCCCCTTGTACTTGTTTTTGGTTTGCTTTGGGTTTCTGTCTCTGATTTTATAGATTTACAGATAGTGAAGGTGAAGTAAATTATGGGGCGGTAGAAGGAGCTTCAGTTCAGACAGATTTAAAAGCAAGAGGCGTGGCAGAAGGGAAAGAAAAATATCTTTACGAGGATCAGATGAGTGCTTTCCAGCTGCGCCACCCTGACTGGCTGTCCATTATGAATTGATCTTCATCCCAGTGGTATGTCTAAACTTTCTAAACTGTGCATCATCAATCTGGAAGAGTGACAAGGGCTATAGCTGCATGGATAAAAATGTCTGCTGTGCAGGTCGAAGCATCAGGAGAAATGAAGATACAGAGCTGCATATATAACATACTGAGCACGTATTCAGGTAGGTTTAGGTGGGTGGCAAGCAAGAGACTGGGTCATTACTGCTAAATCCAGTTGCACCAACCCAGACTCAGGAAGTCTGCGACCCAGGTCATATGTGTGGGACCATTCAAATAGGAAGCTAATTGTGCCTTCTGTATTTTCTGGTTTCCCTTAGGCCCACACTTACTCACACACACACACATAACACACACACATACACACATATACACACCCATATGCACCCAGCACACCAAATAAACACAGCAGCAGCAATCAAGCTTCCCATTCAGTAGGCCGTTTTAACCAATTACATCGGGGGAGGAGGAAGCTCTATTAGTTAGATGGCTGCTCTGATCAAAGCCAAGCGTCTCCAGCAGTCATCAGGCCTGGTCTGACACAGAAATGTAATAGCTGCAAACAGACATTAAACAGCCCCGTTTTAAAGAGGAAAGGCACACTTCATAATCAGACAAACGGAGAATGAGACAGACAGACAAATTATAAACAGAAACACATATATGCTCAGGCACCCTAAAATGCAAAAGCATAGTTAGACACTGGAATGATTTTTTTTTTTAAAGAGTCTGATATCGGTGGTGTGGCGTTTCTGAATTGTTCAGTGTCGACAATAAAAGTTCAGTACAATGGAAGCAGGTGCACACAGCTTGAACCTCTTAGAAGTCCTTGGTGAAATTATAGGGAGTGAAAGGATAAATATACCATAACTGGATCTAATCCTCTCTCGCCATCTAATCTACCTCACTCCGTCTTCATAATACACCACCCCATACAACTCCCCCCCACAATACTGCAAGTGAATAAGCATGTGTGTGTGTGGATGATAGAGAGAGTGTGAGAGAGAGAGAGAAAGAAAGAAAGAGAGAGAGCTTTCAAGGTGCCGCTTGTTCTGTTCATTCCCATGGTCCTGTTGGGTCGGAGGGGGGGCTGTCTCAGTGACACGGCCGATCCACAAAGCCACTGTGGAATCTCTGCATTCCTGCAAATTAGTGCTGCCCACCTGACACTCGCCTTTCCCAGATAACCACACACACACATACACACACACACACACACCAATGACCCTTTTTGTCAGATAGACCCGCCCCCTTGGGCTCGTTCTACCCTCAATCAACACCCTCAAACACACATGCACACAGACAGAAATGTTCACTTTGGACTTGACATCATGCTTCTTTAAAGGCTAATACTGAGGCGTGCAATCCAAACAGACGCCACAGTCCTATCAATTTCCTATGCTTGCATCCTCCTCTTCTTATCCTTATTCCTGCGTCCTTGTCTTTCCTTTCCTCCTCTACATCCTCTGGAGTTCATGTGCCAGCTTGTAGCTTGCTGGTTTTCTTTCTCGTAGAAGACAAACTCATGCAGGCAGGACAGTTGGTGAACCGCTGAGGTCTTTATGGCTGAGGGCAGGCAAACAGGGAGGGTGCGACTGATTGGGTCGGCTGGTTCCCGCACCCAAGGGGAAACAGGAGTATTAACCCC
>OOFE01044892.1:0-15271 GCA_900323365.1 Monocentris japonica | reverse complement strand
AATGATTGATTTTGAAAGTCTAATTGCTTGAGCAAATTCTGAAAGTTACATTTCATTTTCTAAACCAATACTGAATTAACTCCATTGTCATAATTATGTTGGATTTTTGCAAGGTGCGTGCCTTGCTGAAAATGAAGCCATCAATACAGTGACCTTGCTGTGCTCACTCCCCCAAATATCAGCTCTGCTTATATCAATGGGAATCTTTGAAATGTGTGCTCCTTTTGAAATGTTTGAGAGAAGCACACATTATGCATTGTAGGGAGAGAAAAAGATGGGGAGATGGAGAGAGACGGTCTCAGAGACAGAGAATGAGCTGATAATTTCTGTTCTTTTACATTGTATATCATTACTTTTCTCTTTGAGTAGAGCTAGCTTTTACATGTACCACACATGGTCGAAATCAGGCACTTTTACCGAAGAGTCCAACAATTTAGAGGTATAAGAAAGTTTAGCTTTGCTCTGGATTGGAGCAATCCTGCAATCACAGTTAATGATTATTATCACCTGGAGAAAAGACTGGATACCATTGCATTCATTTTATTTACTAACCTACAAATCAGTGTAGGTAAAGAGAGTGTGAAAAAGAGTGTGAGAAAGAGTGTGCGTGGTGTGTGCGCGTGCACACCTGTGAGACTGCTGATGCATGTTTGTTGTGTGGATACAGGCCTGTGTACCTACCTGTGTGTGCACGCTTGTTTGTGTGTAAGTGTGTGTGTAGGTCCCACTGGCAGCATTGGTACCCTGACTATGAACTAATAAACCTATCAGCCAGTCCCCCCAGGTTATACAAGACTGTGTAATTGAGCCATTGAGAATGTTCCACTAACCTGTAGCTAGTAGATTTCTCACACATGCAAACACACACACACACACACACATACAGTATCAGCCTTGTTGCCCCAAACACATAACCACTCCAGCTTGGTGGCTAAGCGCTTTTCTCCACACATCCCAACATCTCCTCTGCCATCATCCCATTCATCCAAATTCCTTCTCGATCGTCATAATGCTAACTCACTGGTAGAGCATCGTAGGACCTGCCAGGCTGCTGGAATATGGCTAAGAAATTCTTACACTGCCAGAACTCTGATGGAGGGTAATACCCAACACAGTGGCACTTGATCGGTCATTGGTAACTCTGTCTCACTCATCAATCCAAGACGGCCAAGCATCGTTTACAAAACACATTTTGTCTGGGATCAACTGAAAATGGCAAAAATCTTCAGGACAGTCTGAATCAGGCTTTACAGAGAAATGTTTGTTATGAATGTAGCTGTAGTGGTGCATTTCTGGTACGACACTGGCTTAACTGTAGCATAATCATAAAATAGAAGATGAATTCTAACATATACACAATAACCAATAACATGAACAACAATCCCCCACCCCCAAGACACACAAACAATTAGTGTAATTTCAACCCTGATTTGAAGTATTTTATTTCCAAAATGCTATGTATTTCCATGTAGAAAAAGCATTAGGCCTGAAATTCAGCTGTCAATATTTCAACAATATAAATTATTTCATGCTCAAAAAATATTTTGTAAGCAATGGTCTTAAGTTGACTTATAACATAAATGGCTCAATAGTTTTACTTTCTTGTCAAATGCTTCATTAGAGGGGGCTAAATCTGATCAGTGAAGCTGCTGCATGATTGCTAAAATGCTGACATGGGTATAATGCAATGCTGTGTTGCTCCAAACTTCAGCCAGCAGCATGCACATCTCATCCAATCAAATTATCCACAAGGCTGCCTCAGTTGCATGCGGCCTGTCAGAGCCAATCAAAGACTGTCCTGCTTCCCCTATGTGGTTCTATTTAAGCATTCATTGACTGGGGCCCTGTGATCTTTCTGGGTAAGAATCATATTTTAAACCATGATTATGTAATTATATGTGACACAACTAGTCAATGGCCACTTTGAATGCTGTAATGATCAGCTATCAACAGCAGGAATGCAACCCCTGTGTGTTTTCACATGTGGATGACTGTGTGTTTCTATATACTCCTGCATGTGTTTTTGGATGAGTTCTGGCTTCAGATGTGTTTTGTGTGTGTGTGTGTGTGTGTGTGTGTGTGTGTGTGTGAGAGAGAAGAGGCTGTCAGAGGGTCCTGATCAGCAGAAACATGACTGTGGAGGCTAGAGTCAGACTAGCGTTACCCTGTCCGCAGTATCCGCAGAGTAACAGTACTCCTGTTGATACGCACAACAAAGCAAGTGGAGGATAACAGAATAACAGATATTGCTGATGAGCAGGATGTGATCTTTCTGGACTCAAGTTACAGTCAGAGGATATCTATTAGAGGAGTGAAAATACTTTATTTTTTTACTTTAACATACACTACTTGCGTCAATACCGATTCCAACATCTGTTTTTGTGTATTACAAATTCACACAATTTCAACACAATTTTGGCCACTATGCTTTGTTTAAATTGCTCATGAAAGGCTGTGTAAGGTTCTGGGTCTAAATGTGTAATAAATCTTCACACACAAGAGTTACATTTTTACCCAGACGTACATTGAAACGTTCTTGAATTTTCCTTTAGTTGTGACTCCTCCTAAAAATGCACATGACAGAAGCACTTGTCACAATAATCCCTCACTAATCCATGACCTCTTAAACTCAAGGCAACCAGAGATTAGCCAGCATCTCTGTTCCTGCCCCCCTCTCTTTCTCTCTCTCTCTCTTTGCTATCTCTCTTTAACTAACACACACATACATCGCCAGACTTTTAAATATAAAGTGTGTATAAATCATTTGTGAGATGGCGAAGGTGCAACATTGACTTACTTGTCCTCAGACTGACCCATGATTAATCTCTCCTATGACCTTATTCACCATCCTCTGCCCTTTAACACCTAGTAGAGCCTGACCTCATCATGACCAAAAGACGTGGCACAGCAGTGCTAATGACATACAAGCCACTTAAAGACTAATGGATGTCACTCAAAATAAAAACTCATTTGGAAAGTCTTTTTCTTTTCTGAAAGCGCTCTTGTATTGTTTTATGGGGTCAGCTAATCTGGCACATTTTGAGAAGAGCAATTATCCCATGCTTGGTCTGCGTGTAATTGGGAGAAGGGGGGGGGAATAAAGAGAGAGGGTTAGAAAAGGCCAAGTTATTTCTTGTGGGGCCATGGGGGTCACTTGTTCACATCAGATGTGGGGCAGAAAATATCTGATGTGTGAGGTGCGTTTGACTTAAATGAATGGCACCAAATATTGCACCAAATCCCAGAGTATATGCTTCTGCATATGATTATTTGTTTTTCTGTCTGTCAGTGTCACATTATATTATATACATGTTGGACACCAATTCTCTTTCTCTCTTTACCTTGTCTGCGTTAGAGAGAAAGCTTGATCTTAAGATTGAAGACTGAATATACATTCCCAGCATTTAGCATCCACCCACACAAACAAACACACATGCATTCCCTTCCACACACATACTCCCACAGCCCTGGCACAGGGAAAGATCTGTGTGTGTTGTGTCAGGCTTTGTGTGTGTGGCGACAGGCGGACGGACAGGCCATTACCCAGCAGTGGCACTTCCAGCCTGATCCTCCAGCAGAAGGGTCACAGGGTGGCAGGGTAACCCAGGCTGGGTGCACCTCAAGGGGGATACAGAGGTGCTCTCTGCCCTCTCTTTCTGTCAGGGATGACGCCCAGCCTGAAACAGCCAGGTCAGACACCCAGCCTCCTTAATCTGCTTTAGAGGCAGCCAAGGGCATGTGAACACATCTCAGCACAACACAACACTTACACACACATACACCAATCAGCCAAAACATTAAAACCACCTGCCTAATATTGTGTAGGTCATCCTCGTGCCGCCAAAACAGCTCTGACCCGTCGAGGCATGGACTCCACAAGACCTCTGAAGGTGTCCTGTGGTATCTGGCACCAAGACGTTAGCAGCAGATCCTTTAAGTCCTGTAAGTTGCGAGGTGGGGCCTTCATGGATTGGACTTGTTTTTCCAGCACATCCACAGATGCTCGATCAGATTGAGATGGAGGCCAAGTCAACACCTTGAACTCTTTGTCATGTTCCTCATCCATTCCTGAACAATTTTTGCAGTGTGGCAGGGCGCATTATCCTACTGAAAGAGGCCACTGCCATCAGGGAATACCATTGCCATGAAGGGGTGTACTTGGTCTGCAACAATGTTTAGGTAGGTGGTACGTGTCAAAGTAGCATCCACATGAATGCTAGGACCCAAGGTTTCCCAGCAGAAATTTTGCCCAGAGCATGACACTGCCTCCGGCTTGCCTTCTTCCCATAGTGCATCTGTCCACATGATGTAAAAGAAAATGTGATTCATCAGACCAGGCCACCTTCTTCCATTGCTCCATGGTCCAGTTCTGACGCTTACGTGCCCATTGTAGGTGCTTTCTGCAGTGAACAGGGGTCAGGGGTCCTGCTTCCAACACATCAACTTCAAGAACTGACTGTTCACTTGCTTCCCAATATATCCCACCCCTTAACAGGTGCCATTGTAACAAGATAATCGATGTTATTCACTTCACCTGTCGGTGGTTTTAATGTTGTGCAGATTCCACTCTTACGTCTCAAGCAATCAGCTCCCACATGGCTGATGAGTGATGTGGTTCACCTGTGGCAATATGGCTGCCTGGCTGTGGCCTGCTGGGGAATGTAGTCCTATATACAGACGTGCATATGCACAGGCGCATACACGAGCATACATGGGGAAAGATGCACACCCTTACATATTAGCCTATGCACGTATGAAATAGCCTCACATCTATGGTGTCTCATACTATATACACATGCCCTGTCTGGCACTCTTGGATACTCTCTCTCTAACTCACACACACACCTCTTTGTGAGCAGCATATTAAATCAAGTCTTTTTACTTTACCATTGCCTTATATCCTGTCGGCCTGTCCTCACCAATCCCCTCCCCTCCTCTCTCTCTCACTCTCTCTATCTCTCTTCCCCCTCTCTTCTCCATCCCACCCATCCTCTTTTCCTTTCCTCCTAGACACTTCTCCTACTTACCTCTTCATTTGCATTTCCTCTTCATCATCCTCTTTTCTGTTTCTTCTCTTCTGCTCCTTCCTCTTCATCTTCCCTCATCCCTCTTTTCACAGTATATATGAGAGAGAGGGAGGGGGGAGCAAATGGGAGCAAAAGGAGAATGGAGGGAGGAGAGCCCTAAAGCTAAAACCTAAAACATATTGTCAAAAATAGGCGAATGTTAAAGCAACAAGGTGATTGGTGCAGTTTAGTGCTAATTTAAAAAAAAATTGCTTGTGTCCCTGTGCCTTACACAAAAGGGAAAACTTATACATTTTGTCCTGTTTCTTGATTGAAAATGAAGTGCATTTCCTTGCCTAGCATTTTCTCTCAGGCAAACCAAGTGTACCAGATTGTAATTGACTGCCTGCCCTGCCATTCTCCTAGACACATGGGGGAAGTAACTACCTCACCCTGTAAATGCTGCATTACTTTTTTGTCTTTTTTTTTAGGTATAAACAGAGCCCTTGATAGAGTTGTTGGCTGTGGCTTACTATGGGTGCCATGCATCTGCCCCCTAAGAGGTTCAAATAGAGCTACTGATACCAAGTGTGCCACCTCATTTCTAGTTTCACAGGAAGTCATCCCCCACATATTAGATTCCATTGAATCATTTATTGCTTTGCAACGGCAATGGAGCAAGACTGTGGATCTAACATGATTGCCACTAAAAACTGTAATTGCAAATCCTTTCAAAATATACAGAGGTGTGCAGTGAATCTTATGTCTATCTCATCTATAACAAGGCTATAGTGAAAGGACCTATAAAATGTCATACTGTAAAATGTCAAACAGTGTATGGATATCAATTGGAACATGAATCAGTTTTAGCGTGGGTTTTAGTGACTTCTATCCAGGAACAGTAATGCATGTGCATTCGTATGGATACCTCGCCCTCCTACAACCATCTTAATCTTTAACCAAAGTTAACCATCTTTTTTCTGCTTTCATTGCCTCTTCGTATCATATCATCATTATCCATATGTGACAACCTGGAGTAGAATATGTCTTCTAATTCAGAATAGAACTATTACCTCTTATGGGAAATATCGAAGATATGCCTCATAATTTTGTATCACTCCTTTATAAATTGGGCATAATTTACATATGATGGACAAAAGAGTCAGGGAAATGTCACTCCACCAGTACATTCACTCAAAGAGCGAGTGTGTGTGTATGTGTGTGTGTGCGTTACGACCCTGGCTCAGAGGGAGATAACATAAAGGGACACGGACAACAAAACCTGAAGTTGCAAAAAGGAAGTGGTTTATTATCTACAAATCATTACCAAAACCAAAAGGGGAAAAGGGGGGGAAAGAAAGATGGTGGCTAAGAACACGGCTCCTGCTGCCTGCTGGAAAGAGACCGCTGGTGGGGGGGGCCTGCTTTTATGCAGGCTGGAACAGGTGTGGCAGATTGTCAATCATTCCAACGGCGTCAGACATCTTTTACTCCACCTACAGGGTGGGAGGACTAAAACAGCTCTGTCATACATAACAGTGTGTCAATGAAAAACATATTTTTTCTCTCATAATGTTGTGAGCACACACAATCACACACACACACACACAAAACACACACCAACACATTGCAATCAGCGAACACCCCAGAAGCACCCCTGTCTGCCTTCTAAGTAAATAGACTTTGTCTGGGCGTATGTGCCACATTGAGCTGATACTATAATTAGCTGCCTAATCATAATCATTGTTTCATTTCTCATGTTCGTTCCTGTGCAGGGGGAAATCTCAGCCCAATTTACATCATTAAAATAATTGCCCAACACTTGCTAATGCACCAGCCAATGCCAACTTATGCCAATCTAGCCTCCCTGCTAACTCTGATTAGCCACTGATTTGCTACTGATGCTAACTGAGCAAAACAGTGGGAGAAACACATCAAGCGTTGCATGCTGACACCTACACAAAAATTATGCACACTTGCACACAAGCACACATGCAAAAAAAATCCTCAAAGCGTTTGAGCACCACGTTTAAGTTTAGTTGCAGTGATAACACAGAGTGACACACAGTAATACAATACAATAATAAAAGCAAGGAGCTTATGAGAGAATGTCACTTCAAAACAAACAATGCAAACCATTTCTAATTGGTACTGGCCGGAAAGTTATTTTAGAAATCTCAGCAAAGTAATTGTTGCTATTGATCAATGACCCTATCAAACCCCTGCAGATATATTATGGCTATTTTGTGCAATGGGGCAATTGAAATACTTAATGTACTTATTGTCCTTTTAATAGTCCTAATTTCAAAGAGGAACTCATTGATACTCATGAACTCATAATTTCACATGGAAATATGGCTACTGTAGGTCCATGGTTGGCCTAGGCCTTCTGACTTGTGGGACTATCACTGGCATTCCGCTTAGACTTCTGTTTGGATGGATGAATGATTAGTTTATCACGTATAAACAATGTAACAATTCCCTAAGGCCTCATTCTCTGCTGATATACTGTAAATCTGTGTTTTTGAGATCCTTTTACCATGGCAATGAAGTCATTATTAGGGCTTCAAAGTGGGTGGGGAAAGGCTGCAGGGAGGGCTGCGCCTCCCCATATGGACGATTTGACTACTATGACGTCAACAGCTCCATGTACTAGTAGGTTACTGGATAAGCTAAATAGTAATCTACAGAGGACTAGGAAATAGAAGCCAAGTAAGTCAAGGAGTATTTATATTGTTAAAGGGAAGGTAGTAGACAAGAAGTTTTTCATAGATGATGAAGTGGTGCCAATAGTGATAGAGAAACCAGTCAAAAGCTTAGGGAGATGGTACGATGCATGCCTCAGTGATAAGGGTCAATTTCAGGAGTTGAGGCAGGAAATGATACAAGGCATTATACTGTAGGTACAGACAAGTCAGGGCTCCCAAGAAAGTTAAAGTTGTGGTGTCTGCAGTTTGGATTGTTGCCTTGGCTGATGTGGCCGTTGACAGTGTATGAGGTTCCCCTATCAAAGGTAAAAAAGCTAGAAAGGTTGGTTAGCTCATTCATTAGAAAATAGCTTGGAGCCTCACGCTGTCTAAGCAGTATGGCCTTGTACGGGAAAGGCATTTTAGAATTACTGATATCTAGCCTGACAGAGTACAAGTACAAGTGTGCCATGGTTAGATTAGAAATGACTCTGACTGAGTCAAAGGATCAAATGGTTAGGAGTGTAGCGTCCACAGTTAAAACGGGGCGGAAGTGGAACCCAAAAGAGGCAGTGCAGCAAGCACAGGCAGCACTTAGACATAGGGACATCGTAGGCCAGGTGCAGGGTGGGTGAGGGGGTTTAGGGCAGGGAATGATGTCTGCTATGGTGTTCATTTGGTGGTTGTTGTATCATTTGTATAATATCTGAGTGTTTGTCCTGGATTATGTCACAAGGGATTGTAACATCGTATCCTGTGTATTGCTGAATGTGTGTCCCTAAATCTGAAAGCTACAATATGCAACTTTTTTGCCTTAAGTCAGCAAAGTGTAATACTAGTTCTGTCACTCAACCTGATGAGCTGTCTATCTTAAAACGACATCTTGCCTGAGGCAGAACCGGCATCCATGAAGCCCACCGCAAACGCTGAAGAAGCAGATCCGCAATGAAAAAAATCAATACTGATCTTCACCTGTGTTTTTTTTTTAATGGGTCATGTAGCTTTGGTTGTTTTGCTTACTTCTTTCTGCCATTGTTGTTGTTGCTATGATTTCACTGCAGTGTGGCCGCTAGCCTCACCTTGATAGCCACAACCCAGCTCACCACCCGTCGTGTCCATACAACACCCACATTCATGAATGACATGAATGTGATTGTACACTCTTTATACACTTTAATGAGTTGTACACTCTAAACCGACACACAGAAAAGCTGGGGAAAAAATACATTTCATATTCTATAAAACACACGGGTAGGCTTGTATGAGTCAGTGAGATTTATAATAGTGGATTTAATTGCATACACATTCACACACACACACACACACAGTATGAACTTAGCACTAGTAAAACTGTAGCCATCAATTTTATTGATATTAAAACTTAAATAACGAGTTCCTTACCATATTTGAAACTTTGTGGCAATAAGACACCCAGGATTTTTGAATTCATATTCATAGACTTTTCCAGTAATTATGAACTATTTTTCATGCTACTTTCATGATACACTTTTGTCAGTTCCTTATCAGGCAGGATACCCTGGACCCAGGCTCTGGCCCACAGTGGACACTGACTGCAACTGAATTAATAACTCCAACACAGAGGGGCACAGTGTTGAGTTAATAAGAGAGCATAGAGGTTCTCAGGGGTGGTCTGTGTGTGTGTGTGTGTGTGTGTGTGTGTGTGTGTGTGTGTGTGTGTGTGTGTTAGAGAAAGACAGAGAGACAGAGAGAAAAAAGCAAGACAGAGAGATCTGATAATGATATGTTGTGTAGGTCAGGGGAGCGGTGGGAGGGAGACCCTAACCCTGAACATCCATTTGGAGGAACAAGTACTCTGCTTGCGGTCAATTAACCTTGAGGGTTATTACTGTGTGTGGTCAGTTCAGACACACACACACACACACACACACACACACACAGACAGGACTGCTGGAACTCGGAAGAGAGTAATTTACTGACGACAGGCCTAACCCCTTCACCCTCACACTGTCATACTGGTTAACAGCAGCTGACACAGAAACACACACATAAATGTACACACAGTCACTCTGTCTTTCTTTCCCACTGTTTTTTTTTTGCCTCGCTCAGTCTCTCTCTCTCTCTTTTACAAACCCCCACAGCACACACACAAATCTTAGCTACACTAAATGGAGGGATAATTTGCTTTCACTTTCATGAATTTGGGGGATTAAATCTCCCTAGCCTATATTACAATGCTAAGCAGGATTTTGCAGTAACATGTCAGAGTAAAATTAAAAATTACGTTGAATAACTGAATACACCTTTTTTATAATTGCTTTGTTTTAGTACCATTAAATCTGTCATAGATGTAAAAAGTCATGAATGGAAATCAAATCTATCTTCTATGTTGTGGATAGATTCTCTCTCCCTGTAGTTCTCTCTCTCCCTCTCTTCATCTCTTAGGTCTGTATGTATTGCTTTATTTGTGTCTGTCTTTAGTTATCTCTTTGTATATAAATACAGAGAGTAAGGAGGGAGAGAGAAAGGTTGGTGAGTATGAGTGATCCAGAGAGAGAGAGAGAGAGAGAGAGAGAAATTGAGGCATAAATGTTAAGAGTTAGAGAGAGAGAGATGTACAGTATCCATTCTCCTGCCATAATCCAGTGTCTCCCCTCCCTGACCTCTAGAACAGTGGGTCTCATAAAGGCTGCATATATTTATGTGAGCAGGGCCTTTTAAATGCCAACACTCAAGCCACCCTGATTTATGAGTTGGGGTTGTAACCTCACTTGTGTGTCAGTGTGTGCATCCGAGTGTATGCATACTTGTGTACCTGTGTTCATAACTTCACATCTATGCCTTTGTGCTTGCGTGTGTGTGCGTGTTTGTGTGTGTGTGTGTGTTCAGCTCAACTGTGACCTTGACTGGGCAGGATATCATTGTTAAGCACGGACGGCCTCCATTCACGTTGGCTGTAATCTACGGCTTTACTCTGTGTGTGGCCGGGGACAGTGGGCTGGGCAGAGAACGGCATGTGTCTTTATTGTGTGTGTGTGTGTGCGCGCGCATGGTCAGTGTGGTGGACAGACTAAGGGAATAAAGACAATGCAGTTATTGGATTTATTGGATGGCACTCACTTTGTGGAGGACAATCTCACACGCCAAACCATAATAACATTGCAGATCATAAACTAGAATTCACAGTGTTCAATAAGGTCCATAAATGTGCCACCCAGTTCCAAAAATCAAAATATGTGTACGTCTTCACATGTTCACATGTGACGTTAACGCATGTAAGGGTTGTAATAGATGTTGTAATAATCGAAGTGTCCGCTATTGATCTGGTCTAGTGCTTCTATAGCTTGTCAACATGTGTGCAACAGCAGCAGAGGTTGTCTTCTTAGAGATCCAAGTCTTGTTCAGATGAACACCAGATTCCAAATGATTACAATCATCCCCAATGGGACAAATCCACCCACCAACTTCCCACCCCGAGCAAACAAAAGAGAGTCAGGAGCAGAGAGAACAGGTGGAGAGAGGGGTGAGAGAGGTGCGCAGACAGAGCGAGAATGAAGGGAAAAGGCTAGTGAGAATGGGATGATCACTAGGGATACACACACAGAAGAACGAAGAGAAAACCAAAGGAAACATGTCTTGCTTGGATTATGTCAGTTTTGTTTGGCAACCATGGCAATTAAGTATATACAAATGGAGAGAGAAAAGAAGATGATAGAGTGAGTCAACAGGGGAATTCGAAAGAGGGAGATGAGAGAGCAAGTAAGATACGGTGACTGAAAAAGGTCCACACAAAAATGGGCTCACAAATACAGACGGCATGATACAAGGTAGATAGAAAGTTGCTTGCAGGAGAGAGATGAGAGGAGGGTGTAATGGGACATAACAAAGCTTAGATGTCCAACTATCATCCCACAATGTTAACCTCTGACACGGCCATGGAGAAAATGGAGGAAAAATAGCATTAAAGCTCACCTCTTCACCCTCCTCCTCCTCCTTTCTCTCTTCCCTCCTCGTTTGCCTCCTCCTCTATCTCTCTTTTTCTTCATTCTTCCTCTGTAACTTCCCATGTCAGTTACTGGTGTGTGTGTGTGTGTGTGTGTGTGTGTGTGTGTGTGTTTGTAGTGTATGTGCTGACGCATGGTTCTGTTCTGTGAAGGAAGGCTAAGCATTGCATCGATTTAGTAACACTCTTCTGGAGTAAATATATGATGAATGTGTGTGTGTGTTTGTGTGGTGTACATACATGGATCACTGAGTGCAGCTGATATAAGTAAATGTTTATAATACCACATCACACACCAGGCACACACGCACGCACACATAAGGCGTGTGTCGTTCTTTGTGGAGGTCATTAAAGCAAGCATGGGTGTCCTAGCTTCATATGAGCTGACATCATCCTCATCATGTTCACGTCAATCTGAGTCTATATTTATTCTCCTATATCCTTTTCTCCGGCATGCCTGGGAAGATGCATTAACTGCATGTTATGTTCTCATCTTCCTGAGACAAGGCAGAGTGGGATCACTAGACCACAATAGAATTTCACCTAGCATGTTATTTTAAGAAATGTAACTGTGCTAAGCCAACGTATGTCTCACTTCTGTCCATGCAAAGATCGAGCTGCTTGGGCAAATCTACAGAATTCTCTCGCCACGTACAAACAAGAAAAGTTGCCATTGTTGCCACAAGATATTGCCATATTTTCAATGTTTTTTTTTGTTTCCTATTTGCACAGCTACTTCAGATGCTATTTCTGTTTTGTTCTTGTCGCAGTTGTACTTTCCTACCTGGGTCCTCAGCAGACTCTAGGGAGAGTCTGGAAAGGGACTTTGATGTAGCCGACAACTCAGTTGGTAATGAGGATGTTTATATTTTTCTGTTTTGGAATACAGAATTGTGGGTCATGTTTGTTGATATCATTCAGCTACGCCACAACTGTTGATTAACGAATCGACTGCCAATATTTGCATTCAACTTTTTTTTTTACAAAATAATTAGTCATAAAGTTTAAGCTTAGAGTGGAATATGGCAAAAATGATGTATCCAATCCCACCTTGCAAGACCTCGCTTGAAGGGATGTTTAGTTTGAACAGCAGCTGCTTTCTTGCCTTTCAGCACCTTACTTCTCTCACTCTTTCCTAGTTTCCATCCCCCTCCCTCTTCTAACCGTCACTCTCTCCCTCCTTTCAGCCATTCCGCCCTTGCTCTTGGTCTTTATCTGCCAGAGTTTCCAAAGTCTCACACATAACAAATCTGTTCTATGACAGTCCTGCACTCTTTTTGCTCTCTCTCTTCCACTATCTTTTGCTGTCTCATCCTCTTGCTGTATTAACAGGAGATGAATAAAAGATGTTGAGAGTCCTGATACCAGACTAAACAGCCACATACACACACACACACACACACACACACACACACATCCTGGTTGTACACACTGTTGTGATGTTGACGTGTTGCTTAGAGCTTTGAGTCACGTAGCCAGGCACTGGCTTCAAGTCTCCCATTCCTGTCCCGTATCCCATCTAGTGCATCGTCACTGCACTACTCTGCTAGGAGAATCATAATGCACTCTGCCAGCCTCTGCCAGGAAGGGGATTTGACTCTTTTAACCATATGAACACACACAGGTGCAGTTGCACATGCACGCACACACATAGGGAGATCCAGGAAGACACAGTGGCATAGACACACGCACATATGTGAACATGCACTTACAAGCATATAAATCATCATACACACACGCACGCACACACACACACACACACACACACACACAGGAATGTACACACAAGTGCAGGTGGACACACACACAGTCAGTCTGTTCATAAAATGATAGTATAAAACCTTTGCCAGTCTGCCAATCATCAGTCAGTCAAGTGTGTGTGTGTGTGTGTGTGTATGTGTGTGGTTGTGTGTGTGCATGTGTGAGTTTCCATGGAGTTTACAGTCCCCAAACTGAACTACATTCATAAAATTCAACTTAAATCACCAGCCATTTCACACAAAACTGAATCATCCAAGAAACCTTTAAGCCATTCCATGTCATTGCTGCCTTTCCTCCTTGAGTACAAAGCTTTCTAATATGAGGGGGAAGCACAATCATTATCGTTTCCTTGTCGGAATGAAACACTATAAAAACGCCTCCAGTAAGAGGCCTCTGTGCAGGATAAAATAAGGGTTGAAATAGAAAATAACACCTTGAGTCACCTGATGATATCACAGTCTGTTTTAATGGACAGACAGTGTTTTGCCTTTCATCCAGTCTTATCCAGTCTGACGGTGTAATTCAGTTTGTAATGTAAGAAAATATTGAGTCAGGGAAAGAGGGACACTTTAGCACTGCGGATATGCTAACTCTGGAGGCTAAGGCCCAAATGAAACACCCACACATTCACAGTTTTAAGTACACACAAAACATCTGCAGACACACACAGGACAATGATGAAATTATTCCATTAGCATGGGCCCTTCCATATTTGGAGGATACACTTCAAACAGGCTAAAGCAAAGTCATTGAAAGCTTAATGTAATTAATTTTAGGAGGTGCTAATTGGTGCTTTCCAATAACAACAATATCCCTGACAACCACATCAATACCTCCATGAATGAGAGCTGTAATATCAGCACAATACAAATTTGTTTGAAATCAGTGCTGAATTACTTTTCAGATTCTGTTATTTTATTTTGATTGATGTAGCCAGTTTGTCATAATAACTCTAATTATAAGATAACCTCAAGCACGAATTCCACGTAAATGACTGAGCACACTCGTTATTTTTCGGTATGATGCTGCTTCACACTCATATAGTACATTCACATAGTACATTCACATTGGGGGCTACCTAGTAAAAATGTAATCTTTTATTTTTAGCTGCTGAACAGCTCCACCAGAGCAGTTTGGGCTCATGGGCACATCAGCTGTAGTTGTAGAGGGAAAGGAGTGCTTTACTCATTGAGTTCCCTCACCCAGATTTTCCCAGCCAATCCAGGAATTCAAGACTACACTGCTTTTTTCCAACCACTAGGCTACTGCTAGTGACAGACAAGCATGTTGTTTTGTGAACGACGTGAAGAACGTTGAAATTGGAATGCATATACACTCACCGGCCACTTTATTAGGTACACCTTGCTAGTACCGGGTTGGACCCCCTTTTGCCTTCAGAACTGCCTTAATTCTTCGTGGCATACTTTCAACAAGGTGTTGGAAACATTCCTCAGAGATTTTGGTCCATATTAACATGATAGCATCACGCAGTTGCTGCAGATTTGTCGGCTGCACATCCATGATGCGAATCTCCCGTTCCACCACATCCCAAAGGTGCTCTATTGGATTGAGATCTGGTGACTGTGGAGGCCATTGGAGTACAGTGAACTCATTGTCATGTTCAAGAAACCAGTTTGAGATGATTTGAGCTTTGTGACATGGTGCATTATCCTGCTGGAAGTAGCCATCAGAAGATGGGTACACTGTGGTCATAAAGGGATGGACATGGTCAGCAACAATACTCAGGTAGGCTGTGGCATTTAAACGATGCTCAATTGGTACTAAGGGGCCCAAAGTGTGCCAAGAAAATATCCCCCACACCATTACACCACCAC
>OOFE01044891.1:0-17320 GCA_900323365.1 Monocentris japonica | reverse complement strand
ATTATGTGAATTTGTTTTTTTAGATTTTATATTTTTGACTTGTTTCTTCTGTTAAATGTTGCACCAGCAGACCAAGGCAAATTCCTTGTATGTGTAAACTTACTTGGCAATAAACCCCCATTATGATTCTGATTCTGATTCTGATTCTGGTATTTCGTTAAAACAGGAAGGTTAAAATAGGAACAGAAATATCACCAATCACGCAACAGGTTGAGGAAAGCTACACTTTTTGTTTCCTTGTTTCCTTTCGAGCAGTAGGAAGGTATCACTTGCAGAAATAAATCAGCCAACCAATCAACCAGGTAGGTTAATTTATTGCTTTTCAATATAATTTGGTTTAGATAAAATTAAATCAAGTGTAACAGTCTGGCATAAAGCTGAGACAGCATGGGCAACATATTGATTGATTAACTTATCTTCACTAAATAGACCTATACAGTAGGTGTAAGTGCAGTTAAAACTATCTGTACATACAAACAGTATATAAAGTCGCAGTGTATATCATTTTAAAATGCATTCTTGTCTTTTTGTCATGACTGTTTGACCTACTGAGCCTCTTCTTGTCTCAGCTAATTGCATAGATGAATGACATAATGATCAATTGAATGAGAAAAAAAGAAGCATAATATATGTATCTCTCCAATGTTTCCTTTCTAGATTCCAACTAACCATGAATGCTTTTTTCAATGACACCGACTATGTCACTGACTATGATGATGAGGTCTGTGACAAAAGTGGGGTGGTCAAATTCGGATCCATCGCCATTCCTGTCTTCTTCTTTGTTGTGATCACCCTGAGTCTCACAGGAAACATTTTAGTACTTGTAATCCTGGGTTTGTACGAAAAGTTCAAGTCTCTCACCAACATTTTCATCCTCAACCTGGCAATCTCTGACCTTGTTTTCACCACTGGTCTCCCCTTCTGGGCAATTTACCACATCTGGGGCTGGGTTTTTAAAGAGGCCCTCTGCAAAATTGTGGCCTTCATCTTCTTCACTGGCTTTTACAGCAGCATCTTGTTCCTGACCATCATGACCATCCACAGGTATCTGGCTGTAGTCCATCCCCTCTCTGACCTTGGCACACAGAGAGTCTGCTATGCGGTCTGTATGTCTATAATGCTGTGGGTGGTCAGTATTGGAGCAGCCATGCCCTCTCTGCTCTTTAGCTCCGTCATCATGATCCACCACAGAGACGGAGACTCCTTGGCCTGTGAATATGGGGATTCCCTGTGGAAAAAGATTGGCAACTACCAACAGAATATTTTTTTCTTGGTTGCTTTTGCAGTGATGGGTTTCTGCTATGTTCGGATGCTGGGGACAATTGCAAGAACAAGAACCCACATGAGAAACAGGACAGTGAAGCTAATCTTCTGTGTTGTGGCTGTGTTTTTCCTTGGCTGGGTACCGTACAACGTGATCATCTTTCTGAGGACATTGGCCGACCACTTGCTGCCTCCATTTAATGATTGTGAAGTAAGCACCCGTCTTGACTATACGTTCTACGTGTGCCGACTCATTGCTTTCTCCCACTGCTGTCTCAACCCTGTCTTTTATGCATTTGTTGGTGTCAAGTTTAGGAGTCATTTGAAGTCAATACTGCATCGAATGTTCAGTCGTCAAAGTCCAGTGGAGGTACAGCAGGTTAGAATGTCAAACGTTCACTCAAATGGATCCATGTACTAGTTGCTCTTCAAGTATCACTAGTAACTAAAGGCTTTTCAGCATTTCCAGCATTAAATCAATGATTTAACTGATTCAATGTGCAACTGGGAAAACCTATTAGGCAAGGCACGTTTGCATAGAAAAAAGATGATTAAAAACAAGAAGAAATATAAAAAACATCAAAATAAAATAAAAGGATACAGATTAAAATAGCATTAAAGTTGCAGTGTAGTAAAATAATAAAAGTAAAATGATCCGCGGAAACCCAAATTCATGAAACACATATTTCATAACATGAAGATCAGATCTAAAATCAGATCTGGTGAAACCCAGATTCAGATTCACCATTGTTTAACACTGCATTTTACTCAGAAGACTGCATTTTTACAACCACTAGTGGGCAAGAACTGTACAACCATTCTTTGCAGCCACTTTGACATCACAGTTTTTAATTTGGCACATCCAGTCTTTGATTTGATCTATGCAATTACACAATCGGTCTACGGGACAGAGGTCATGAGATGAACAGGATATATAGATTTGAGTGTCGTGTGCAGAATTATGGAAACCGATTTTGTGGTTTTACATAATTAGGCCTAATGGGAGCATGAAGAGGTTGAATAAGAGCGGCCCAAGGATTGAACCTTGAGGAACTCCACATGCCATGCTAGTACGCTCAGATACATAATCGCCAATAGAGACAAAATAGTCCCTATCTTGAAGAGAGGACTTAAACAAATTTAGAACCGTGATGTTGTTAATCTCAGCAAAGTTATAGGAATTGGTTTACACTTTGCACAAGTTGCACTCAATATTCAATGTTGTCTTTTGACGTTTTTATGTCAGAACTTTTGTCATAATACAGTGTTTGGTAGACCTATGGGACCACATGTGACTTGAACTGTTCCATGAATTTACCCGCCATGCATAGTGATGCTCCACATTTAAGGCAGAAAGCTTCATTTTTATAGACACTCTGTATGTTTATTTTTTATGTAGTCGCAGTGGAAGTAGTATAGCAACATCCTGTGTTTATTAATTCCATATGGTAACCTATGTTCATAGTGTCTGATGATTCATTATGTTGTTGAATCAATATTTGTAAACTCTCATTCCTGAATTGTAGTGTAAGTGTTGCTCCACCTCCGGTTCTGAGCATTTCACACTGATTCTATGTGACAGTTAAACATTAATTTTAGATGTATTTTGAATCTGTAAGGAGTTTGTTTACATTTGTAATATTTGCACATTGGCGTAACTTTTTAAGAACACAATTAATGTAAATATACCCAAACTTTAGACAGTCTAATGAATTCTGGATTGCATCCTCAAAGGCCCATTTTCATCATATCACTTAGGGGTTTATAAAGATAGGGAAGAATGTACTGATGGATAATAGTCTCTTCAAACAGTTAAAGGTTCAAAATACATTTAGAACTCATGTTTAGCGTCACCAATGAACGATTTCCCTCACTTTCTGTCAGCTGTTGCATTAAGAGACCAGTCAACCTGAAAGTCTTCAGTCCTATGAAATAAACATGGACAAAATGAGTAATGGCGCTAAAACCAATTTCTTGAAAGACATTTAATCACATTGTGTGAGACCTTGAAATTTTTATGTGACAAATGTGAACGTTAATTACTGTGTCCTTACACTCACCCTCATGTTTTACTGTAAAATAAATAGAATGCTGATGATGCTCTCAGAGACTTTTACCTTATTTTTCCATTATGCCAGTGGAAAAGCAGATCCATGGAAAATGGTGTAAAATACTGATAAAATGTTGAAAATACCTTCTAACATTAATAAAGATTGCCATTATTTTCACATTACAGCGCTCTTGTTGTATATGTGTGAAGCTGCTTTCTTTATTCTTTATTATCTTTATTTAACCAGGCAAATTGACTTAGGGCACATTCATATTTTACATTATCCTGTTGGAGCTGCTGCAGTGTGAGGAAGGGTTACACACATTTATACCCAGGACTTGCCCAGCATTACTGCATTCATTTACCATTGTTTATTCAGCAGTTCCACTGGAGCATTTGGGGGTTCAGTGCCTGGCTCAAGGGCACTTTCACAGTCTTTGCTGAGTGCTACTCATTTACGTTGAGATTTGGCCACGAGCTATTCTCTAGCTTGCAGGCTGAGCAGACGCATCTGTCAATAGTATACGAGAAAGTCCAACAGAGGGCAGAGTGGGACAGAGTGGGACATCATATGCTGTGCACTCTTGGATATGGAGGTAGCTGACACACTTTGCAAAAAAGCAGAGATGAGTTTCCTTGGAGAAACCATTAAGACATAAACTGCCTTGATAAGCCCTCTTAGGAAAGACGAGGGACACGTATCCTATTGAATAACCGACTCAATGTGAGAAGTCTTTTAAGTATATTGGTGTAGTGAGGAACCAAAGGAGACTGTACATGCTTTGTATATCATGTTAGTTGCCCTGCTCTAAGGTAAGAAGAAAGTATTATAGCCAACATATTTTATATCTGCTTAATATTTACTAAAGAGGTCATGAAGCAGTACAAACAGTATGACAACCAGATAGGATAGGATTTGACAGTGTAAAATAAAAAAAAACTTTTAGAAATATAATTACTTTTTGGTTTTGCCTAATTTAACGATTTTATTAAAACTACTCTCATCTTTCAAAAGAAAGATCAGATTTTCAGTAATCTATGTCCACCTGGACTTTGTAAGAATGTAAATATTATCATAAATTAAATATTATTATATTATAATAGTACTTTAAGTTGCTCGATGATATAAACTTCATGGCATTTTAATACATTTCATGTACATTACTGCATTATATTTTTTTTACATATTTCTTTCCATGAGCTCTGTGGCATTTTGATTGGCCTTCACATCCTCACAAATGTGAAGGGTTTCACTTATGGTAACTTCCCACAGGCTTGTGAATCAATGTTGCCTTATCATAAGTTTCCAGATGGCCCACCTTTTGCTCCTCAGATAAATCCACTACCATTTCAGGTAACATACACAGCTGGCAATGTGGGAGAGCCGATTACAGGTACAGACTTTTTCCCTTTTTTGTGGAATTGTTTTGTGTTGTGTTATGTTTTGTGTTTTTATCATTATAAATTTGTTGACATTGACCTTGCTAAGTGTTATTCCTCTCTCTCTCTCTCGCTCTCTCTCTCTCTCTCTCTCTCTCTCTCTCTCTCTCTCTTGCCATCTTTTCCCTGGTGAAAATTCAAATACAACCATTATCCAGTTCATGGGTTTATGTTAGAGGCAAGGGAAAATTTACTTTGCTTGACCCCGCAAACACTCTGCTCCTGACATGCAATGGTTTACCAGTAAGTGATTTATCCCCCATATTTTTATTAGTAGTAGTCGTCGCAGTCCTAGTATAATGTTTTCTGATATAATAGTCAACCTTTCAAATATCAATTTGACTTGATAAACCTGAAGATGAACTTCAGAGCTGAAGGTCTGCCACAACTTGACACCTTATTATTAAGCTTTCTTCTGGACATGAACCCAGTTTTACTCTCACCTCTCTCCTCAGGGCACTGCTGTTAGTCAAAGCAACAGTGGACTAAAGACTTCCATCAAAGTTAACTGGACAGCACAGGAAACACGATCAGTCATCTATTTCAGGTCATTGTTCAAGTATTCATGTACTGTAAATGTATCTTCCTCTTACATGACTTTGTTTGTTTGCACCTGCCTCTCGTGATGATACATCAAATACACAATGCTTTCCACGGCTCAAAAATAAAAGCCCACTTGGTCCAGCTTTTATCTAATATTATGGTGTGGTGGTCTTAGGTTTGAATTAAACTCTATGCATGTTTGATATGTTTCAGAGTCACATTTCTTGAAGAATTTCATGTATTCTGGGCACCAGTGTCTGTCCAACTATATCCACAAGCTACAGTAGCTCCAAGTACTGAACCAAGTACGACAACAAGTACTGCACCGGGTACCACACCAAGTACTGTGCAAACTGCGGAACTAAGTACTAAACCAAGTACTGAATCAAATACCAAACCAAGTACTGAACCTGGCGGGATCACCTCACCTACTACCACTCCAAGTACAACACCCAGTCCAACAAATCCTGATGCCACCACATCAAGTCTCGGTCCCTCTGAGGATCCAACGACATCCGATTCCACCACAACACCAACGACACCGAGTGCCTCCCAAACTTCCCTGCCCTGGGACACTCCCACCTCAGCACCTACCCGCCCATCCTGCCCAATTCAAAATGCCACTGCTCTACTGAAGGTTTTTTGACATTTGGCATTAATATATAAAGTCCAACCATATCATGTTGCTCACTCTCTTTTTCTTATTATCTTTCCTTCTCTCCTCATGTTCAGCTAGGTGTGGTGTTCACACTTTGCAGCAGTTCTTGTCAAACTATGAATTGGGTAAGCTTTTTAAAAACATATCTACAATGAATGAGTGGCATGATTAGTGGTTTAGCTAAAGTTGCCACATGGTGGAACATTTTATCATCAAACAAAGAATTCAAGATTTCATCAAACAAGAAGATTTCTCTCTCTCTCTCTTTTTCTCCAGCTAGATACAGGGTTCATGGTCTGTAGCTTTCCTCTGTAGCTTTTTCTTTTTATTTCTAGAAAGGCGAGCTGTGATTGTTCTGTCCAAGTGAGGTCCGTCATCAGAGGCATACGGTGAGCGTGTACCCTTCATAACCTGATAATTATCTTATGATTACAGGACAATTACAGTTAACAACAGTAATTGACTTATCTTGCTGTTAATGTGTTTGTGTCATCATATCATCATCAGAAACCTCAACATAACATTACTACATTACTATCAAAATGCAGATTCTTCATCACTGCAACTCTGAATTTCAGATGAAGCTCAGCAAAGCGGCCAAGATCAATATTGCTGTCTCTATTATCTTCTGCACTGGAAGCCTTTCTTTTACTGTAGCTCTCACTGTTGGAATACTTCTGTGACAAGAAATATATGTTCCAGTGTGCGTTGACAGTTCATTAAACACTTGTTGAGTTCAATCCCAAAATAACACTAAAGCCCCCTAAATTCAAAATGTAAAACTGCATTATTTATTGCATTACATCTCTAGTTAGACCAAACAGACTCGCTTATGTTTGAGAGAGCGTTTACTTCTTGTTGGTTAGTGATTTCTCAGGGTGGTTGAACCCACTGATGAGGTCGTGAAGGCTGCAAAAAGGAAGACATACCTGCTCGGTTGCAGTGATATTCTCAGACATCACGTTAGCTTTTCTAGTCAAAATGAAGTTTGACTTCCATCTGAAGTCTCAAATATTTTTCTTAGACTGAAGTATTAGTCTTCTATCTTCTCGCACCAGGCACCACCAGCCAGTCAGCAGGAGGAATGTGTTAGACGCATGACGGCATTCTCTGCTGAGATTCTGTGTGGAATGTATTCCCATTATGAAAAACAAGGAATATTATTACAAGCCATGCTACACCAGCTATGGTTGTGTGCCTGACATAAAATGTAGGAGCAGGCACATAAGAAGTGCAAAGATAAGTCATTCAAAATGAAACAAAGCAGAGCAATAAATGGCTCCATAAATCAGTCTGTCTTGGTCTACTGACCTCAGAGCAGTGCCAAGCAGTGCCAAGCATACCTGTGGTCATGGCAGTGCTTACAATTCAGGGTATATGAATGAATAAAACATCTTGCATAGTAACCACTACTGACATGAGAGAGGTAATTCAATGTTTTGAAAAGAGAAAATCTTTACATTTTTACCAAAAGGTTTCCTAAATTGTATATTGTATAAATGCCAACACATTGCATTTGATGCATTACAACACATTGGCATTGTCATCATGCATTTCACTAGGGGTAATTCATGTCTGTAATTCAGGATTTGCTTTTATGTAATATTGTTTAATATTGTTTGCCCACTTTGTAATTGTATTGTTTATTTTTATTTTATTTTAAATTATTTTATGTTCTCAAATGCATCACCTTTTTATTTACTTTACTGATTTTACTTTACTACTATTGTTTGTTTTTATACCTTTTTGTAAAGCACTTTGTAAACTGCTTTTAGATCAGTGATAAATAAATTAAGTTTATTGCTGCTTCTCGGTAGTTTATATTTTCCCTTTCAAATGCCAGGTTCACCTCTTAGTCAATTCAGTACCTTTTTACTCAGCTTTTATAAGTTTTTACCATTTCCTTTTTTGCTCTGGGCTCTGCTCTAAGTCAAAGAGACTCAGCAGCTGTAGTGTGACGCCCCCTGTTGAAAAATTGTCACTGCACTACTGGCTTTGATTAAATACTAATTTACTGGGTTGAAGATACTTTGCCAATCTGAAATTCATGGCCTTTTGATAAAAGGACTGACTAAATGTGACAGCTAAGCATGAGTGTAACTAGTATGCTTAGGCTGTAGAGGTTTTGTAAAGCATGGAGTCAACCAGACTTGTATTTTGAGTTATGATGTGTCAAGAGTTAAATTCATAAAAGTAAGTCAAATTTTTCAAGAACACACGTGAATTTAATTTTATCATTAAACATCATCATTCAGCCAAGAAACAGACTTTTTTTCTTGTTTTGAAACCCACTGCTTTGGAGCTTTAATTAATAACAACTGTACCATTGTCTGGAATATTGTATGACTTCATTCATTGTGTCTTATTCTTTTGAATCAGTCAATATGCCGCCGTGTGCCAGTTCAGTTGAGATCATGAAATAAATCCCTGCCTAGATAAGGAGGCACAAGCCTGATGCACTCAGTAAATGACTGAACTTGTATGTTCTTTGACTTTGTAACTTCCTCGTTTCCATTGTTGTAGGCCTAGAGATTTCTTGGCACCCTCACCTTCATTATCATTGACATGGCTTGTCAATGATAAAATAGCACAAGAAATAACGTCTTACATTAGATGTTGAAATCATTTTGAGTTCAGCAAAAGGTTTAAAGTCAACTACACTTGCTTCAAGAAGGATTTTATCTTCCACTACTCCACAAGCTAAGGACACAGAGTAGACGCTCAGCCCTGGGTTGTAAAAATGATTGTTATATATATCAAAATAATCTTTATTGAGAAAGTAGGAACAGCAAACAGGTATTTATATAATCAAAGCAAAGTTAATCTTAATATGATAATATGAGAGGACTGTATGACAGGATTGTATCAGAATGAGGAAAACTTTAAAATATTTTTCAAACAGCTTTGATTATGATCCATCAGCTGAACAGAAAACCTTGTTTGGGTTCTGCAATTGTTGCCAAGATGCAGTAACGTAGTACATCAAAAATTAACTGGTAAATGTTTTAGGATTCATCTGCATAACAATGTGTTTTGGTACATTTCACATATCGGCTAATCTTCTCCATGTGAACTTTTAAGGCACAGTTTGTGACTTTCTGACTAATATTTCATCAAAACATTGGTTTTGTGAGAAACTATGTCTTTACAGTGACACGTATTAATAGGAGACTCTTCAGCTATCAAAAAACAATAGTGAATTCATTTCAATCGTTTCTTGACAACAGATGCAAAGAACAAATATTTTGTATTCAATATATACAGCTGTCTAAAAATATTCCAATCCAGAAAAGAGATAACAAATAGACAGATACATTCCAAAAGCAAACGAAAAGTACTTCCCGTCTTCATGGAAACGAATCCTCCATGTAAACTAGTAAATTAAAGCAAAATAAGGAAATCAGTGCAAAACCGATCCAATTGTGTATATTACAGATGGAATGAAATGACACCTTACAAATTTCCGTGGGAACATTTGAACAGAAATATGAAATCAGTCACAGCCATCTAGGGGATGTGATACAGAACAATAAGAAGTATGGATTTTCAGCTAAAATGAGCCGTGTTCAGAAATTTATAGTTTTTTTTTTCTTATTTCCAAAAGCAGACCCAATGTAATTCAGGTCTATATAATTGCTATAGATTGTTCGCCAAAACTCTCTTCAGATGTGAAGTGCTGTCAGTTGCAAAGCGGCTGAACAAGGTGCTATAAATTTCCTGATTCAGTAGAATACAATGGACAAAACCAAACCAAATCATCAAACAATAGGCCTATATATGAAACAAAATCTAGTGCTATACATCTATTAAGGAAACTTTGGGTATCGCATAAAACTAATTGAAATGTATTCTGTCCTTCACATTAGTTCTGGAAGTTTTTCTGACTGTTCAAGTTTTGCTGATGTGAGTACAAGACAAGTCATGTGAAGCAAACAGCGCAGTTGAACTAAATCTTAACATTGGACTGCAGGAATGAGTATATTATAATCTCTGAGAGGGGCGCACAAACACATCTTTTCAGCTTCAAGTCTATCAGAGGTTTTACTACACAGAAGGTAGCTTTCCACTTGGCTTCTCTGGTACAGAGCTGGCTCTTTGCTCCAGAGCTCCTTCAGGGAGTCAGGAAGAACGAGGCTGGTCCAAAGCTGTATCCTGACTTCCTCTGGGTTGCCAGTTCAGTTCATCAGCATCCCTTCTGCTCTACCTCGTTCTCAGATGCCACAGGCAAGATAAGATGGGAAATGCGGCTCCACAGTCCTCCATACTTGTCAATGTCCATCTTGTTGAAGGCAGATTGGTGGATGGAGCCCACAAACCTGTCCTTGATGTAGTCTTGCACCATCTCCTCCACATCCTTCAGACTCTGCTGCCCCTCCACCTCTTCCTGAGGAAGTAGCACAGTAAAGGCGAGAAACACCCGCTTGTAGGCAGCGTTCTCATGGTCGCAATAGCGATAGAAGATGAGGGTGGAGCCCGGAGGCAGCTCCTCGAAGCGGTGGATGACAGCTACAGGCTTGTCCCCTGCAAAAGCTCCCTGCAACTGGCTGTCAATGTCCATTTTGACCTGGTCGCTGTCCTGGCTGGCTTTACTGGCCCCGTCGATGTGGAGGACAGAGGCGTTGAGCGCCAAAGAGAAGGCAGAGGCCAGGCCCTTGGCCAAGCAGTGCAGTGTCCTCTCAGCCCTACGGCCTGCAGTCAGGATTAGGCTGACTGGCTCTGTTGGCTGGGCCGTCTTCAGGTGCCTCTCCAAGTGAATCCTGCTCCGCCTCCACAGCTCAGAGCGCTGGTTGGGGAACTGAGTCTCCAGGATAGACAACTGAATGGCAAACTCTCCTGGCTTCACAGACCTAGAAGGAAGATTTCCCCCACCTGCAGGCCAATGGAGTACAAGCATGTTCTTGTATGCCAGGAGAGCAGCAGTGCTGACCAGAACCAGGAGAACCAACCCCCATAAGTATTGTATGAACCCTGAAAGGACACAAGACCTTTCAGTCTGGCAAAATAGTATAAATATTCAAGTGTAGTTAAAAATGTAGTTTCGGTCTAAACATCATGAAACTGAAATAGTCATAGCTTACCCCTTGAGGAAGAACCAGAACTTCCCTTGATAACAGATTTCTTTACCTCTTCTAAAAGAAAGTGTTGTCAAACAAATGTTAGAGAAGCCATTCCATCTCTAAATACAGCATGTCTAAGTACTGCAATAATCAACTGAAGTTTCATTACCTCGTTTTTTGGGGTGAACAGTTTGCTTTTGTGTAGGAATGTTATTCACACGTCGTGTCAAGTAGGCTACCCCAGGGGTGACGTAGTGGTTGACACTTTGACTACCTAAAGACGGGGCAAGGTTTATTAATGTAATTGGATAACCATTTCCTTAGGTCATAACTATTGATGTGTTGTAGGCAGCAATGATATTATCATCAACCAAACCAAATTTTAACCAAATTTCAGACTTAACTGACAATTTAATTTCCACAGGTGTTAATGCTAATTTGTCTCGTCTAATATCAGGCATATTGAAAACATAGTTATGAATGGATACAAATTCATTTATCAAGCCAACATTCAAAAACAGTATGAATAATATGCAATACAATCTGTTCATAGTACCAGTGCTCTTGGTGTTGGCCTCTATCTTCCTGTACTCTCTGGAGCTCTGGGAGATCGGAACCTCACGCCTGTTCTCCAGCGGTCTGAGTTGGGTGGAAGATTTAGTGGATGCTGCAGGACCTTTACTCGATGGTTTGACTGAAAACGTCATCCGGTCTGTGTTTAGACCTTCAGCATGACTGGATCGACAACGCTCCAACAACACGCAGGGAGGTAAATTTATGTCTCCAAGGGAACCTGTTTCAAACCAAGGGACAGCTTCTGAATTTGATGGTAAAACTTAAAGGAAACCTGCCAAATAACTGCCTGGGATTAGATGGTGGTGATTGGTGGCAAGTAGTCTTACGAATCTGACCACACCTGTAACTCGGATGCAACTTGAGTCATTTAATTACACCTGCGTGAATTAGCCAACAGATCAAGATACACACAGAATATGATTTTGGTTGCATTAATGAGATGTGATTTCTAAATACCCTAAACGCAATCTAGCTGTAATGGATGTAGGAAATGTGAGAACATAATATGGAAGAAGAGAAATGTGGATGTGGACAGGTTAAATGAATACAGCCTACCTCCCTTGGTTCTCATCTGGTCTGTGTCTACATCTTCAGCATGAATGGATCGACAACGCTCCAACAACACGCAGAGAGCCATGTTTCTGTCTCCACAGGAACCTGTTTCAAACAAAGGGTTAACCTCTGAATTTGACACTGAAACTTTAAGAAAACCTGCCAATTAACTGCCTGGAATTCGATGTGTCTGGTGGTAAGTAGTCTTATGAATCTGAGCTAATCCATGGTATAGAAAAATGACCAGGTTACACCTGTAAAACAGGTTTGACTTCTATCATTTCATTACACCTGCATGCATTAGCTGACAGTTTTAAGCACACAAAAAACAAGATTTTGGTTGCATTTATCTGCCATGCATCATCAACAGGTGGCCAGCCACTTGCTGAGATCTAATAACATTATAATGATGTCAGAAATCACAATAAAGTAATAAGTAACCGAGATGAGTCTTCTGTTGATGAGTAGTATGAGGGAAATCCTCCTGATGAATCATTTCCTGGTCTTCATTTTTCTCCAGATTTTCATTAGTTTCCTGGACCTCCATCTCATTTTCATTACCACTGCCACCAACTTCTCCTCCTGTCTCCAATCTGGTCTTCTTGCTGGGGGACTCTGAGTAAGACAGTCAAATAAGTTATGTTTGCACCACCTTAGCCAAAGCTGACTTCGGGTAGTGTAACTAGGTAAATTTTGCCAACTAGTACATCCCACCTTCATCTCCTGAGTCATTCTCTGCATCCTTGGAACCGTTGACAGCTGCATCTGGGATTTGGTTTTCTGCCACCCTTTTCCTCCTCTTTAGAGGCCCCCTGGGTGTTAGTTCAACACTGAAGGCTAAACAGGAAGGAAATTGTTACAAATGAAATAATGTTATCTTCAGACATTACAAACCAAAAATAAAAGCCAAAGCACAACTAAGTTCACTTGTTAGCAGTCTCCTGACCCGAACACAATGTACACTGATGAAGCCAGCAAGAATGTAAAGATAAAGCAGAAGTATGTTGTTAACGTTGCTGCTAACGTCAGCTCGCTCCGAGAGCTAACTGTTAATTATTGCTAACCTTTAGTTGAAGACTGCCTCGTCGATCGAGTCATGGGCCGAGAAACTGTATTTTGAGAAACCTTGGAGTCCATGTGTGATTATAATACTACCTAACGGTGCCAGAAAACGTTAACTACATATTACAACTAAGCACTGTGTTCGCAATTACAGAACAGCAGAGGACTTTCCTATAAATCTCAGGGGGATCATTTTGACAGGACACCGATGATATCCGGAAACAAGTGCCACCTCATATATCTCCTTAGAAACATCTGCGGCATCTAAAGTTCCGCTTGTACGTTGGCGAGCTGTCAGTCCGTGAGGCACTAAATGATAACGTGTATGGATCAAATTCTACGGGAATGTGATTAGAAGGGGACGTTCGGTAAGAAATTAAGTCACGATTAAAATATCAGTTTATGAAGTTACGTACATGTGGTTCTTATAGCTTGCAATTGTTTTGCGGGAAGGGGTTTGCTTTGCTAACTGTTGGCTAGGTTTAACGTTAGCATTTTAGCCTGGCGTTCAGTATCAAACGTTAACTAACCCAGTAACGTTCTGTTAGCTTGCTTTCCAGCTAGCAGTTGATTAAGTTAGATAACGACAGCTAACATTAGCATTTGGACTCTTGAGCTAAACGTGACAGAGCTAAACGTGACAGTAGTTAGCTATTAACCACTAACGTTTGTTTACTGCTTAACGTTACTCGTAACGTTACAGCAGTTGCAATTGCAGCCCCAAATTAGCTGGCTCTTGAGCACCCTTAAGATCATGGCTGAACAAGTATAATGTTTTTATGTAGGTTTGAAGGCTTTGACATCCAGTGTACCGTCTTGCGTGACGTGCCCCAACCCAAAGACATGGCAGAACAAGACACAAACATCACTGCTCAGTACATGTCAGGTACTAAAACATTACAGGCAAAGGCCAGATATGGTTATTATATTTTAACGAATAGCATATTTACAAAGCATCAACAACGATGTCTTTTTTTTTCAATCAGATGTCACGAAAGGAGAAACAGAAATAACAGAACAGAAAGAGAGTGACTCTGCTCATAATGTAAAGGAGGAACACTCAAAAGGTAAAGATATTATCAACCTATCTGGCATTCAGGCAAGGTCAGTAGTTATACATGCAATGTGACTTGACAGAATATGACTCTACATCTACATTTCATCATTATGGTTTCTGTTTTATAGCTACAGATTCAGCTCCACCTTCTACAGCTGCAAATAGAGAGGAAATAAGCAGCAACACACAGGACATGAAGCATATTGAAGTTGATGGTGAGGAGATGTAGTCTCAAAGGTTTATTTCCATCATTTGCATTGTCTTACTTAGCCAGAGCATGCACTAGCCTTTGTTTTACTGCTGAGCCAGTACAATAGAAAGGTCTAGCTGAAGTATTTGTGAAGTAGAGGAGGTGGGCAAAAATCCAGTGTTTGTATTTCTTCAATATTATATATATTTTGTCCTGTTATGTTTAGTCCTGCACCTACTGTGTCAATCCTATATTGTGTAACTGTCATATAATGTGTCAGCAGTAATTAACCAGGTCAAATTCCTTGTGTACGTGGCAAAATAAAATGATTCTGATTAGGCAAGATCAAATGAGCAGGTTGTAGATGTCATGAAAGGATGATGGGGAAACGTATACCAGCTCTGGAATGTAAGTAGAAAAAGCTGTTGCAGTCTATCACTTCCAGGTACATGACTGTGGATTTCTCTGTTCTCCATAGACATTGTTCAACCTAAAAAGGAGATGGAGCCTTCTGCAGAACGACCTGTAAGTCCAGTTGTGGACAGCAAATCCAACATGGGGAAGAACTGCACCGCTTCTCAGGATGATGAGAGAAGTCACGGTGACAACAGTGAAGATATGCCAGGGAACAAGAAACCAACCGTGAAACCTGATGAGTTTTCCAGTGAGTTTTCTAATCCAGCTCTTACACTTGAGTCATCAGTACCTTACTATTCACTGTAGTTATTACTTTACATGTTTAACTTACAGATTCAGTGTAATTTGCAGTTTTAATTAAATCAGATAAAGCTTGTCATGGATTCCTAACAAAGTGTCATTTTTCAGTTTTTGATTGTTTATTTAATTTGTCATAACTGCACTAGCACCCATTTCTCTTTGCTCAGCCAATAGTCAGTTGGTTAAGGGGATGCGGTCCTGTCAACCACACATTTTTGTTGGCCATCGTATCTTCATTACAAGCATCTAACATTCATGGTACAATTGGTGCTTAAGTAAATTCTTAAAAAAAAGCCTACTGTCAAAATCATTAAATAATTTAAAATGTCACAAGTCAAATTCTAAGCCAAATGGAAAGTAAGTGCCAAGGGTTATCAGCACAGAGGTTTCTATATCTCCCACTGTTTGTCTCAGTCTCTGCCTCACTCACACACCCACACATGCAGAGCAGCTCCCTGGCTTTTTGCCTGTCTTGTCCACTTAATTTTAGTAGTCTGATGCAAAAAATATATGGTCAAGATCAGGTGAGAAGTCAGAAATTGAAAATAACCATATTCCACCAACCTACGTTGTGAATAGCCACCAAAGTAAACTCTCAGTTGCTCTTCCCTTCTTTCTCTTTCACACTGCCCCTGGCTTGACCACTCAGAGAATTCATTAAAATCTGGAATGATTTGACATCATGTTCTCCAAGAAGTACGTTGGATATTTAAAATGGTTTGACTCTGTTGACAGCTAGAGTGATGGTTTCTCAAAACCACAACACTGACAGTTATGATATTTTGGGTACTGGACCTTTAAATCCCACTTAAAATGCACATATAGAGTGAAATATCTAAGCAACGCTTGACTTGTTGTGAAAGCAAAATATTCTTTACCATTTCCATCAGAAGGAGACAAGAATGAGGAGAAAGCACCAGAGACGAGTCCTTCACCTATCCCGAGTGCGGATGACCAATTAGATGGACCCAAAGCCGGACTCATTGAAGATCCATCAGCCTCAAACAACACAAGCACTGGGACGACAGAGGAAGAGGGAGAGGGTAGGTCTTAAATTTAAAATGTTGATGACACAATACAAGTTCTCTTTCCTCACATTTTGTGTGTTTTGTACTGACCTGTTAATTGTGTCTCACGCTGGACAGGTGATGGAAGAGGAGTGGAGAAGATTTTAGGCCTTGAGAAGGAAGAGGATGTAAAGGATATCACAACCTCCCCAGTGAAGCCACTTCCCCAGAAACGTGATGATGTCGAGACCCTTGGCTGTATCACTGAAGAGACTACAGAACCTACAATCCCAGAGGTTACTGGAATTCTTGGAGGTAACCATGTCCCCAATCCCTTGCATATTTATACCTTTTCTTGCTTATACTATGTTATTTTGGCAGTTATGGTGACCAGTAGATTATCAGACAAGTAGATTATTTGTAATAAAAACTACAAATCACATTACCAGACTTAGCCAAGACCTACATGCTTTTCTTTTTTTTTTTTTGCAAACAACAGTTGAATGGGGGTTGTCAAAAGTCATTCTGGAAAATATAGGAAATTACCAACAGAAGTAGAAGTTCATGAGGCAGGTTGAGGGGAAAGTGTGTACACCAAAAAAGTAAATTACAACATGTCATCACAAAATAACTCCTGGAATGCATTGAACATCATACATTGATGATATATAACAGAATACGAGTATCCAAGGGTAGTTATTTCCTTTAGTAAATTGAGGATCACTTCAAGTTATTTTCTGTGTGTTTGTGTGCACACGCAATATTAAATACATATTATAAATGAGTCATGAATGATTTTACAAAGTGTTGATTGAGGCAACACATCTACCTGTATGTCTTTATGCTGCTCTCCATAGGAAATGCAATATACTGGCTAGGCATTGGCATAGTGGTGCTTTTAGGCATCCTGGTGCACCAGGTCTTGTACTCTGAGTCTCCAGCTGAGAAGAAGGATGTGCGGCAAGTAGACATCTTCCTCAGGGAGCTAGAAATGGTGAAGACTCAGTTCCCCAACCAGCGCTCTGAGCTGTGGAGGCGGAGCAGGATTGCCTTGGAGAAGCACCTGAAGACGGCCCAGCCAACAGAGCCAGTCAGCCTAATCCTGACTGCAGGCCGGAGGGCTGAGAGGACACTGCACTGCTTGGCCA